>VNJV01001840.1:2064-56297 GCA_008042635.1 Drosophila nikananu
TGGCTAAAACTCAACCGATTTCAGTCTAGTTTGGTTTTTTCTTTTTGGTTTTAATAGGAGAACTTTTCTGCATTTAAACCTCGATTTCCTATTTTGTGTCAATTTTAAACAATTTTTCACGATGAAAAAAAAATGGGATAAATTTTTGGCTTAAAAATCGAGAACACCTTAAGGGTTTTTTTATCGTAACTTGGCTAAAACTCAACCGATTTCAGTCTAGTTTGGTTTTTTCTTCTTAGTTTTTATAGGAGAACTTTTCTGCATTCAAAACACGATAGCTAATTTTTGACCAATTTTTGACAATTTTGACGATGTAACTTACTTTTTTTGAGAAAAACGGGTACCTTTTTGAATCAGCAGCAAGGGCTTAAAAATGTAATAATACTTGATCTTCTACAAGGGTTTTCAAATAATGTAAATGGTGTGGCATTTTATTGTTTCACATTTCTTTGAGTAACCATTTCTTTTATTGGCAAACGGTCACAGGAAAATGCGATCGGGTAAGACCGTTTCTCGCTTTTCCTGCTGCTGTACGCTGCTTTTCGATCTGCGAAGCGGTCATACTATCCGCTCGATTCAATTCCAGTTTCAGCTCCAATAAGGCCATCGCATCGTTGAGTAAATAACCAGTTTGAGAGTTTACTGCGAGTCGGACGGAAACAAGTAGCAGCAGCGCGCTTTCGTCGCTATCCCCAAATGCAGTAACCTGTTGTTTTTTGTTGTTTTTGATAATTGTGGAAAGTGAAAAACGGAATACCAAGTTAGATACACACAAATCAGGCTCAATTTTAAAATCGGGAATTTATACAAAACACAATTCCCTTGAGTGTAATGTAATGTGTGCAGTGCAACAAGTGTTTTCCTACATTTTCAACGCGTATATGTGCTCGAGTGGAAATTCAACCAACTAAAGGTAAATATAACTTTGGGTAGTTTTCCTCTCTCAAACGGAAAACTAAAATAAAAACTGGTGCCATAAATGCACGACGTCCAGCAACATAAAATAAAAAATAATAATATAATGAAAACACACCTTTGTGAGTTCTCTGATTAGTGGAATGTGGTAAGAATGTTGCTGCTGCTGCTGCTGCCACTGATGATGTGGAACGGAACTGTTGTTTATCGTTTTTGGTGCTGAAAAAAAAATGTTGAACAAACCACTAAAAGTGGTAGTAACGTCCATCGCAACCGTCGGATTTTAAACTATTCGTGTGTATGCATTTTAAACTAATCGTGTGTATGCATTTTTACTACTATAAGAGTGCTCCAAATCTATCCATGAATTACGCATCGGTCAGTGCAATCGGTAAATGATACGAACGATATGATAATAAAATTGGGTTGATACGAGCTTAATAATGCCCCAACAAAAAAAACGCTCAAACTTGTCACCCATTTTTGTTGTGTTTTGTGTGTTTGCAATCGTTTTGTTGGGCGTTACATGACCCCAAAAAGAGTCGAATACCTGTTGACACAGAACCCGGTTCTCGATAATATTTTCTTTATCTACGCGGGGCCTCTTGGTGTGTGTTTTGATCATTGGCATAGAGCTGATTTTCGGTGACCCCAAATCAAGGGGAAATTAAATACGGTTAGAGCTTCAAACCTTCGGTAACATTTCATTTTAATGTGAAGTAACAATAATATGTTTACAAAATAACTATAATAAGTGTAAATAACTGGTGTATATTTTTTATATTTGGTCCCTAAGACCCTCCCGGAGCTCTCAAAATGGATGCAGCCAATCATACTGCTGACGAGGCTCCAAAGCAAAATGAGGAGAATGACAATGAAGTGGATCCCCAGGGATTATCCTTTTGCTTTATACGGGTGAGTGCGACAAATACATCTTACTTATTGATGGTCTTCAATAGATCACCTTTGCTAGATTTTGTTTTGAAATCATTTTTAAAAGCTTCTTGTCGTCTTAGCTCTTGGAATTTATATTTATTTCGTTAATATTTACTTTGCTTTTGAATGGATATATCTTTGTTTTGCAGGGCTCGGATCCCCGAGCTGCAACATGTCGCAGTAAACTACAAAACAGACGCTGCAAATTAAACCAAGAGATAAATAAAGAACTCCGCCTACGCGCTGGGGCTGAAAATTTATACAAGGTCTGTATTCAAGTCGGAATATATAATCTACATATATAAACAAAAAGGTATACCAGGGTAATATAGCTACATACAAAACTGGGTAAAAGAAAAAGTTGAACAAAATAAAAATAGTGATAATTACCCTTGGTATGCATAACTTTTTTAAAGCTCTTTGAATTAAACACCTTTTTACTTTAGGCCACAACAAATCGTAAGCTGCGGGACACAGTGGCCCTGGAGCTGAGCTTTGTCAATTCAAATTTGCAGCTATTGAAGGAGCAGTTGGCCGAATTGAATTCGTCGGTGGAAATATATCAGAGCGAGAGGTGAGATAGATTGAACATCAGATATATGTATATATCAGGTCTCTTAAGGTGTTTGAGTGGTTTTTTAAACCGACCGAAGGGGAGCAAGAGATTATCTTATAATTTATTTTACATTTATTTCGATTTCCCTTCATAGTTTCAACAGTGTCATGCCTATGATACCATTGGGTTTAAAGGAAACCAAGGAGATTAATTTTATGGAACCATTTTCGGACTTCATATTGGAGCACTATAGCGAAGAGCCTTCGATATATATGGATTCCATAGCGGACATTACAGACACCAGACAGGTATGTGTGTTTCTTTCTTTCGGTATCGATACAATTTATTCAAGTGTGTGGTTTTTGTACAGGCATCGAAGACGCCATCACGTGATGGCCTCGGCGTAGCGCTGCTTTTTCGCTACTACAACCTGCTTTATTATGTGGAACGTCGCTTCTTTCCGCCCGATCGCAATATAGGAGTCTATTTCGAATGGTATGACTCTCTGACGGGCGTGCCCTCTTGCCAGCGTACGATTGCCTTCGAAAAGGCCTGTACGCTGTTCAATCTGGGCGGTATCTATACACAAATCGGTGCTAGGCATGATCGCACCACCGAACGGGGATTGGATCTGGCCGTTGATAGCTTCCTGCGGGCCGCTGGCATATTCCGGCACATCTACGACACGTTCACGAATGCCCCATCAATGGATCTGAAGCCGCAGGTCCTGGATGTGCTCGTCTCTCTGATGCTCTCCCAGGCGCGTGAGTGTCTCTTTGAGAAGTTGCAGCTACAAATTGAATCATTAGATATTTCCGAGTCTCGTCACGTAAGTCCATAAGCATGTATTATATATATGTATATATTCCTTTCATTTATTCGTTCTTCTTCTGCAGTTGTATCGGGACCTGGCTGGCGAGGCGGCGCAGCTGTCGCAAGAGTATAATGACATGCACAAAAATATTCAAGCGAATGATACACACACCTATCTGCCGGAATGTTGGGCTGGTCTGGTGCCGCTAAAAGCCGAACTCTACAAGGGTGAGTGAGGAAGCCAATAAAAATATATTATAAATACTCTGGAAACAGGACTACACATAAATGTATAATTCTAGCCTTTTCCCACTATTACGAGGCGCGCAGCATAGATACCACTTCCGGTGCTGGGGCCTTGGCTTCCCTGTCTAACCAAAAGAACCACGCTTCTGTCAAATCAAAAGAATCATTCATTGGCAATGCACGAGAGGCACAGTGTGATCAGTCCATCACTACCACATCGTCTTCCTCCATTGCCATCAAGCTCACCCACCTTAAAGAAGCATTGAATAGTAACGAGGAGGCGCAGCGATTGCAGCGCATGTGTCGGTATCTTAAGGTATGCATAAACTCGAATGAGTTTCATATGTTACAGCAGAATCTTAACGCATTGTGTTTGAATACCCAAAATATCAGAATAAAACATCGCTGACGGAAGTGATCAAGGAATCGCTGTACAAAACCCAGGAGGAGTACGAGAAATTCAAAGTGCAAGCATCGGCCAATAACATAGAAGAGTGCTACGATCTGCTAGATCAAGTGGTTGAGGGTAATTAAAACATTATAAATTTATTTTAAATTTATAATATATTATATTTCATTTGTGATATACCATTTAGCTTCCTCAAAGTTTACGTTATCATTGACTGGACCCGAATTCACATCCTACAAAGTCGAGGATCCATTCAAAGGCCTCGGACCCATAGCAATATTTTCCGCACGACGTCACTGGACAGCTCCGCGCTGTGTGCGCTTACAAAAGGGTTCTGCTTCCCTGTCTACGTCCTCCATATATCATGATGCCTCCTCCACCACATTTAACACCACAGAACACAGCGGCTTCAAGGAGGAGTTCGAAAACTTTGGCTTCCATGTGCGCGGCGATGCGCCAGTCATTATTGCCCATGTGGAGATCAATTCGCTAGCTGATGTAAGTTAATCTGCGTTGTTAAAGAATTAATTCCCAATTTTAATAACTCATTTTACAGCTTGGCGGAATCAAGGAGGGTGATTTTATAGTCGAAATAGCTGCCATGGATGTCAAGTGGTATTCACACCAGCAGGTCGTTCAGCTAATACAGTCTTGTGGCTCTGCACTTGAATTGAAAGTCATAACCCCCATGGATCGCAACTACTTGAAGGTTTTTAATATTTCATTAATATTTAAGTCAAAAATGCAAATATGTGTTACTAATATTATTATTATGACCGCCTGCAGCCGCTGTCATCGAAGGGCTCAATATCCACGCTATCAGCCGCCAGCTCATCGGGTATTTCATCTTCCGGTTCGCCAAGTCCCACGAGTACGGCAACCAAGCCAAAGCTCCAGCTGAAGACCGCCAGTAAGGCGCGACTGGTGGGCAGCGTGTCGTCTCGATCATGGAATCCCTTCCGTCGCACGCCAAGCTTAGCTAAAATCTTTTAGGACATACAGACATACAGACATACAGACACAGGTGTCATGAGGCCTTATTACGGTTTCTCTTAACAAGAAGTTAAATTTTTTATTGAGTTCAACTCTCCAGAGGATATTGCAAAGTATATACATATATATATTTTTTTAAAAACGTTTAGCTCGACCAGCTCATTATATCAATGTCCCCGCCATGGCTCACTTTATCTCTATAATTTTCTGTTCTTAAATCTAAGAATTTTATTTATTTTTGTGCATCGTATATAATATATACGTATGTATATGCATTTCGCCACCGCAAAGAGGACTAAGGAAAGCTTGTCCAGTATTTAGTTTTCCATCTTTTAATGTTCTTTACTTCTAAAATTCGTATATATGTATGAACCAACAGAGCCTTAAAAATATTATAAATTATTTGTAAATAGTAAAATATATATAATTATTTTTGTAAACATAAAACAATGGAATTTGAACTGGGATACTTTGTAAAAGGACACAATAGACCCTAGTGGTCGCAGTGCACAAACCTCTTTAAATATTATTATTATTACTTTGTAAGAGCTGAATAACGATAACCCAGAATTTCCAGACCATTTAGTAGCTTGAGGTGGAAAAAAAGAATTCAATTATTCAAAGAAAACTAAATTAACTGTTGGTTTCTCATTATTGCTGATATATTTGAATTGTCGGCGACGATATAAGGAAATAGGAAGCGTTGAATGAAACTGAGTTAATTTATATTTGGAGATTTCCATGAAGTGAATTGACTATCGAAATGCATCCTTCTATTCCTAGTTTCGTTGGGCCAGACAGTTGAAAACGTTTTCTTTATTCCGGCAAGATCCACTTTCCCGATCGAACCACTCTCTAGGTGGGCACACGCGGCGCTTGGGCCGATTTCTACGGCACACATAGTAGCGACGGCAGTGCCTAGCATCTGCCAGGATAACGCCATCATCCATATCACGACAATCACGGGAAGATCTCAATTCTTCAATAGCGTTTGGTAATTCCACAGGTACACGAGGCTTTCTCGGTGTTGGAGGTGGTCTCCATTCCTCTTCAATTGGGTCTGGCAATGCCACAGGCTCACGAGGCTTTCTCGGTGTTGGAGGTGGTGTCCATTCATCTTCATCCTCTTTTGGGTCTGGCAGTGCCACAGGCACACGAGGCTTTCTCGGTGTTGGAGGTGGTGTCCATTCATCTTCATCTTCTTTTGGGTCTGGCAGTGCCACAGGCACACGAGGCTTTCTCGTTCTTCGAGGTAGTGTCCATTCATCTTCATCTTCATATGGGGCTAGCAGTACCACAGGCACACGAAGCTTTCTCGTTCTCTGATGTGGTCTCCATTCATCTTCATCTTCATTTGGGGGTGGCAGTGCCACAGGCACACGAGGCTTTCTTGTTCTTGGAGGTGGTGTCCATTCATCTTCATCTTCATTTGGGTCTGGCAATGCCTGAGGAGCCTGTCTTCCTTTTGTTGTTGTACAGGTTGTTGTTGTACAGGTTGTTGTTGTGCAAGTTGTTGTTGTACATGTTGTTGTTGTGCAGGTTGTTGTTGTGCAGGTTGTTGTTGTACAGGTTGTTGTTGTGCAGGTTGTTGTTGTGCAAGTTGTTGTTGTGCAGGTTGTTGTTGTACAGGTTGTTGTTGTGCAAGTTGTTGTTGTACAGGTTGTTGTTGTGCAAGTCGTCGTAGTACACGTTGTTGTTGTACAAGTCGTCGTAGTACATGTTGTTGTTGTACAGGTTGTTGTTGTGCAGGTTGTTGTTGTGCAAGTTGTTGTTGTACATGTTGTTGTTGTACAGGTTGTTGTTGTGCAGGTTGTTGTTGTACAGGTTGTTGTTGTAGTCGTTGTAGTGGTGCAAGGTGTAGTAGAGCTTTGCTTGTCAGTTTCAGAATTTAGTTCTTTTATAGTTCGAGCTGAATTAGGTGTTCCATCGACTGATAAGAGCTCGCGAGAATCAGGCTCGTCAATGGGAGCCTCACTGGAATCAGTATTTAGTTGGCTTATAGTTGGAGTTGTATTAGATGTTCCATCGACTGAAAAGAGCTCGCGAGAATCGGGGTCGTCAATGGGAGCCTCACTGGCATCAGTATTAAGTTGGTTTATAGTTGGAGTTGTATTAGGTGTTCCATCGACTGAAAAGAGCTCGCCAAAATCAGGGTCGTCAATGGGAGCCTCACTGGGATCAGTATTAAGTTGGTTTGTAGTTGGAGTTATATTAGGTGTTCCATCGACTGATAAGAGCTCGCGAGAATCAGGGTCGTCAATGGGAGACTCACTGGGATCAGTATTAAGTTGGTTTGTAGTTGGAGTTGTATTAGGTGTTCCATCGACTGAAAAGAGCTCGCCAAAATCAGGGTCGTCAATGGGAGCCTCACTGGAATCAGTATTTAGTTGGCTTATAGTTGGAGTTGTATTAGATGTTCCATCGACTGAAAAGAGCTCGCGAGAATCAGGGTCGTCAATGGGAGCCTCACTGGGATCAGTATTAAGTTGGTTTGTAGTTGGAGTTTTATTAGGTATTCCATCGACTGATAAGAGCTCGCGAGAATTAGGGTTGTCAATGCGAGCCCCACTGCGATCTCCGTTGTAGCATTTAACAAAACTTGGTAAATTGCAGAGTTGGGCTCTTGTATCGAAGTAGAGACCCCGAGTGCACTCTCGTCTAATGGCTTCGCCTCGCAGGCAGACATAGAAGCTTGAGCAACTCTCCGGGTCCGCAAACGAAACGCCATTATATATCCCCGCACACTCGGGCTTAGGGGCCACGCTTATTGTTACCAGTGAACATATTGTTACCACAAGCGTCAACCACACAACGTTGTCTGGAGAGAATACACGAGGAAAGTATATATTAGCTCTGGCAATAAATTCACAACTGTCCTTTACACAGCCACAGAAAAAAAAATCAGACACACAAAAGCATTTTTTTAGTCCATATCCGAGGTCCTGGTTAAGGACACTTAATTTTTGTGTGTGGCTGTGTTGTAAATTTATCCTTTTTCTTCAAATCGTTGACAATATACAAATTTAAGAACAAAAAATAATATTTTTACTTCGCGAAGGTTTGAACAGAACTTAAGAACGGAAAATTGATACGTACAAACGTCCATTGTGGAAAAGGACAGGGCCTTTCTTTACGTCGCAATACGAGAAATTCTTGCCGATGGCCTCTTTTTATAGGCAAAACTGGGAAATTTTGTTATCTCCTTTTGCGGGGGGTACATTAGCCACTCGAGACAGACATGTCTAAAGCGTACAACATCTGCGCGTGCATTGGAATATTGTGTTTTTCTTTTTTTCTCCCCTTTTCCTCTGGCAATTAGGAAATTAAAAGGGAAACAATTTTTAGAAAGTTATATCCGTACATATTATATCATATAGTTTTTACTGGTTGTAATAGGAATATTTTAACCAATTTTAAAATTAATCTATTATCGGTATTCAGAGATTCGTTTAGCAAGTTTATTTGCTTCTTAAAAACGAAGACAGTGAGACTGAGGGGGATAGCAAGACTATTAAAAAGAGAGACATGAAGTTAAAAAAGTCAATAATTCTTCACAAAAACCTCTGCCTTTCGAATTACCTTACTCCAATATCTGAAATTCCATTGAAAGAGAACCTTGTCTTTATCCAAATAAATTCAGCGATATGTGTAATGCAAATGTTAACATATTTACGCATTTTACTCCAAATTTAGTAATTATAATATCTTATACATAGAATGAGTGGGAAACATATTGGTATTTTGCGATGGTTTATAGATGAGAGTGAGTAAGAGGGAATTTGTGAGTTGATTGTGGTATGTAGTGCAAATTGCTTCGACTCTTTTTTAAGATTTCTTTGAAGAGGCAAACATTTTGCATTCAAATACAGTCGTCGGTACTCCCATGCACCATCCTGCATATTTATTCGGAGGGTGTGAGATCGCCTTCTGGTTCGTTTTCATTGAGAATTTGCGAAAGCAAATCGTAGAGCGGTTCAAGGATTTTTTTGGCGCCAGCATTTGTGAGATTTTTGTAATCAAACATATCGTGATGACTTATGCTACCGTCGCTCTGCACCAAGCCCTTGTCGATGGCCACGGTCTGGACACGATTTAGTTTCTTGGTCATTTCATTGATCAATTCATTAATGCTTGCGTTCTTTTCGCGCAACTTATTCGGCAGCTGTCCGCGTGGCAGTAGTGACTGTAAAAATGTTTAATAATAATTACATTGGTGCTTTAAGGGTCACAACTTACCGGCAGCAGGATGTAGGCGTTTGGAAGCTTTTGGCGTATTTTCGAAACATTTGCGAGAACACCTTCTGCCACCTCGTTGGCACTGTTATTTACATTGTTGGTGCCGACGTGCAAGACAACTATTTTTGGGTTAACATTGTCAAGAGCGCCATTTTCGATACGCCAAAGTACATGCTCCGTGCAGTCGTCGCGTATGCTAAAGTTAAGGCAGTGCAGTGGAGCAAAATACTTATTCCACGCCTCACCGTCTTGCAGTGTCTCGAAAATGCAGTCGCCCAGAAATATGACGTCAGGGTCTTTTTCACGGCAGTCGGACAAAAACCGGCGATGTATACTGTGCCACCGCTTGTCGCCGTCTACATCAGGCACAGGCGTGGGCAACACACAGGGATTCATTTTGCAATATTGGCTTATTTAGCATTCGAAGGTTAGCGGCGAAATAAACCCACAGTGCATTAGCTCTGTGGATTCGTCTCTTTAGAACTTTGAAGCCGCGTGGTTTGACTTGAAAATTTATCTTAGCGGGTACATGTAAACAAAAAAATAAAGTAATATTTAACTTTAATAACTGCGTCCTATTCAAGCTCTGCCAACTCTTTTTTACCTAGTTATCGATTGCTAGAGTTTCGCGAACATACGCTATCGATATCTAAAACTGCAGAATGAGCGCTTTCACTATCAAGCGCTAATTTTTGCTTTTTCTAGTTCTCCCCGTGCAAAATATATCGAAAATAAAAAAAAAAATTCCCAATTTCGATATTTAGGTAAGAAAAAAATCGTGATATATCATCTTTAGAAATATATCGATATATTGATATTTCACTGTATTATCAAGTTCCAACCCGTGAGAGAATTGATATTTGTCTTACTTGTTTCGTTTTCGTGGCATACAAGGACTTTATTTACAAGGTTGGATATTCGGTATTTCGATGCATACTTTAATAAGACCTAGTTGCGTAGTCCCATGACATGAAAACCGCAAAGTAAACAGAGGAATTAGCAAACATCCCCTACTACACAATGTAATGTCAAGTGTTTTTGTGCATACATACATTCCTACATACATCAGTACACATATAAATAGGTTCATTTTAAACGGCGCTTCGAGTCGCAGTTGTATTTACATATCTACATACATGCACACATATGTATGAAAACCGTTCTGTTTGATTTCACGAATCGCGATAAGTTTCCACTGCACAGTGGCCCAAAACGGCGATGTATGTAAATATTTCTTTTTTCATTAAATATACATTTCACAACAAAGTTGATTATTTCAGGTGTAAGAGTAAGGTTCAGGAATAGCTTTGAAACTTAGGGAGCAAATAAAAAACTGATTGGATCAGTAAATAATACCAAATTAAAGGGGGATATCAATTATATTGGAAACTTGTTGAAAAACAAGGTAAACCCAATGAAAGTCATTGGGTCTAAATAATAAAACTCTCATTTAAAGCCAGGCCCTGTAAGATACCGTGACTTCTCAAAACAGTTATTTTAGTTATGTATCCTTACAAATGTATGCATGAACATAAATGAAATTATCCGTACGAAACTTGTACGGGTTTACATAAAACTGCAACGCAGTAGGCTTTCTTTGAAGTCAAACAAAGTTGCCAGCCTTGCTCGAGCCTCAATCTTTAAATACATTCGAACTTGTGGTAGATTCAGATCATTTTTATTTCCCAGGTTTGTGTTTGGCTTTGTTTCTCAATAAAATTCTATAAAAATCGAGTTAACAAAAACCACGGTCTCTCCCTGTTACAGTTTAAACATTAGCACGGGAAAACAGCAACCGTTTTGGGTTAGCATCCTGGCTTGACAATGGAAGTGCCGCAGCAAGTACCGGCGTCAGAGCTTCCCAGTACATCATCGTCCAGTACTGCAGCTTCATCCACATCCAACGTAAACTACGACAAAATCGTATGGTCTGGAGGCGACATAACGGAAGCCATGTCCGAGGAAGAGCCTTCTACAAGTCAATTACGACAGATTGCAACTGATTCGGTGGCAGCAGCGACGTCATCCGAGCCGAATCCATCTTCAACATCATATTCCTTCACGGGAAAAGATTTAAAATCTAGTAATGCCTCTGAGACTGGGTCCAACCCGAATGGCACCACTACTAATTCGGAGGGGGCCGAGAGCAAGGATAAGAATGCGGAACAGAACGAGGAGTCCCTCTACGAGTGTAACATTTGTCTGGACACTGCGAAGGATGCAGTAGTGAGCATGTGCGGCCACTTGTTTTGCTGGCCGTGTCTGCACCAGTGGCTCTTGACGCGTCCCAATCGCAAGCTCTGTCCCGTATGTAAAGCGGCCGTCGATAAGGATAAGGTTATACCGCTCTATGGCCGAAACAGCACTCGCCAAGAGGATCCACGGTAATGACAATTCTAATTGGTAATGTTTAACTATTCGTGTTTAATGCCATTGTTCCATTTTATTGCAGCAACAAAGTTCCACCACGTCCCCCCGGCCACAGAACAGAACCAGAGCCCGCCCCTGGCTTTCCAGGATTTGGATTCGGTGATGGTTTCCACATGTCATTCGGCATTGGTGCCTTCCCCTTTGGCTTCATAACATCTTCGCTTAACTTTGGGGAACCACGTCCGGCTGGTAAGTGATCCCCTCCTGTCCTGTTATCCCAAATATATAGATGAGTAATGGACACATTTCTCTCACCGCCAGCTGCCAATCGTGGCACAACGCAATACGAGGACGAGCAAACCCTTTCGAAACTGTTTCTTTATTTGGCCTTTCTGTGCATCGGATGGCTGCTATTTGCATAGCAAGTGGCGGGCGCGGCGCGAGGCAACTCGTAAATAGCAATAATCAATATGGAAATCTGATGTATGCAAAGCGGGCGGGCGGACGGACTGTCTAATTTCTGTCATGCAAGTCGTTGTTGATTTTAGGAAAGAAAATAATAACTACTTTTTACTTATACTGCAAAATGATGGATGATGATCTACCTTCATAATATTTTTGGCTGGCTAGTTCGTTTGTATATTTTAAACACGATAAAGAAATTGGGAGCCTCTCAATCGACCCACAAAATTATTAAAATTCAATTGTCTCGAATTACATACTGATTTGTGTTCGAAGATGAGTTGTCACCAAAATTTCAAATTCATATATATAGAAACATATATATATATATATATATTAAACTAAAACAAGTTCTGCCTTTTCATATTCTAATTTAAGAGGTTAAAACAGTGATCAAATGTTGTGGTTCAAATTGTTAAATCGCCGATTAAAAGGCTGCACGGTTCCAGTGTCGTTCCAAAGTCCATATTGTCGCACTGAAGCTACTGCGATCCCAACCGTCATGCTATTTTTCCGGTCTTCTAGATAGTTCTATATGTTAATTGCCCGTTGGTGTGTTAGGGTCCCACAGATACCTAATTTACCTGTATGGGCAAGAGTGAAGCAGTGTGCTGTAAGCTCCACTCCATGCCACGGCGATGCCCCGTCTTTATGTGCTTTTCATGTGCATTTCACGGTTTCGTGCATAAACGCAGTTAGAGGTTACTATACCATACATTTGTACATATATAATTTAGGATAGTACTACGTATACATAAACAAAATGTAACTAGATTTTTTGATTAGATCGTGTCGTTTTCAGGAATATTGTTGGTTTCATTATTAATATTTTCGTGGTTACTTTCATTATTATCACTACTAGCATTTTGGGCGGCGTCAGCGCTAACAATACCAATTGAATTTGAATCTGCTGCTGCGGCTGCTCGGGACCTGGATTCGCTGCCAGCTGCATGATGCAAGCTGGCCAGTATTCGAATCATTATCTGGGCAGGTACGGTTATGGTATCGCGAGTCTCCACCAGCATAATCTCGTTGCTTTTGATCAACTAAAACAGTGGAAAAGTACAGAAAACAATATATATATTATATACTATATTAGTCGACCTTTAATCTGAGCAATTACTTACCCCGGCACACTCCACCTCATCAAAGTGGGGCTCCGCCGCTATCGGCGCCCACAACTTCACATTGTAGTCGATGCCAGAGCTAAGCAAGTATGGCAAAGTGGGATGCGGCTGCACACGGTTGACCACACGGTTATCGGCCAGCAGGGTCTTGACCACCTTTCCCGTTGCCCGGTTCCAAACGAATATGTGACCGCAATCTGAGCCGGACATTATAAAGTCATCGCCCCAAAAACTAGCTCCCTTCACCATGGTCCTTGAGTTCCGGTGCCCACTGAATGACATTTTAACGTAATCGAATTTCTTTATAGGAAACTGCTGAGCCTCCCCGTGGTTGTTCTGGCTTTCCGGGCTCTTTGGAAGATCTGTAAAGAAAAAAAATATGTAGGAAATCCAGACTCAGATCTCTGTATTACGCCATTGCTTACCATCATTGCTTGCTGTTTGGGATGGGGGACTGCTCGGCCTTTGCCTGCGTCCTGTGGCCGCAGACGCATTCGCCATTGTGCGGAGAACTGCATTTTGCCACGACCTGGGACCACTTCGATGACCATTACTATTACCAGCAGACGCACTTCCGGGAGCCTGGGGGGCTTCTTCTGGCTGTGCTGCAACAGCTGAGGCCTGACGCCTTTGGCTAGGCGAGTTGAGCAGCCGAAATATTTCGTCGCTGAGACGACTCAAGACACCGGGCTCCAGAGCGGGTCGTGCCTGGCCGATGTTGGTCTGGTTAACGCCCTGCACTCCCGCCGATAGGGAGTTTGGCCCGGTGTCCGACCAATCGCCCCGAAATCGAAGCCTTGGCATTTGCGGTTCCGGATCATCGTCGCGTCGCATTTTTGGTGTGTAGCATCCGCTCTTCAGCAGCTCGGCATCGCTATAGCCCGCATGCTTCAGGTCGAACAGATACAACTGCTCCATGGAGTAACTGACTAGAAGCTCGGACTCGTCCGGACTAAACTTGACGCATGTGGGACGATAGTGGCGACGTGTATACTCCATCGGTATGGGATACGCCTTATAGGGCATCAACGTCGAGCTCGCCACCGGCACAGTGATGTCCGATACTCCTCCAGCTAGCATGCGCCGGTCGTAGAGACGAACTATCGAATCGGAACAGCCTATAGCCACACTGTGATGGCTGAGAGGAGCCACATCCATGGCCGTAACGGCACAAGGTGCCGTTATGTATATATGCTTTTGGCATACGCGCTCGGAGCAACTGGAGGACACGCGGAGATCAAAACAGCGCACTGTGGCATCCTCGCCGCAGCTGAGAAAGCTGCGCGGAGTGTCGGGCAGTGGCAGGACATCGAAGGTGCTACCAAACTTATGGCAGTCAAACGTGTTGGTAGTACGCTCGTTTTCACCGACCAGACAACAGTCCGCTTTCTCACTCCTTTTGGTGGATCGACGATACTCGGCCAGGAACTGGGTGTGCATGACGAGACCCTCGCCAGAGCAGGAGACAATGGCACTGTCGTTGGTGTGCGGCATGAAACGGGCACTGAAGATGTGATGCTTGTGCTGCGTCTTGCTTCTGGCCAGCACGCGGCCGCTGTGGGCATTGGTGACCACCAAATGGTTGTCATCGGAGCCCGAGACGATAAGTGTGCCACTGGCGTTCCAATTAACCGTGTTCACGCATCCATTATGGACGTACAGTGTCTGCAGCAATCCCAGTCGCTGCACAAAGCTCAGCGAGTCTGCGGAACGGAATAAAAGCGTATTTAATTCATTTTTGCATTGCACTGACGGACGTCCTACTTTTGCAGCTGGCCTGCAGGTGGCTTTGGGCTCCGCTGGCTATGCTGTACGGATAATCCTCAAGACATTGGTGCACACTGCGGCGCAGTTGCGTCGGTATTCTTTTATTATCGCCCATCGTCTGAGGTCGTAGTCGTAGTCACAGCAACTGGCGACCAAATCTGCAAGTGTGTAGTATATAAATATGTAGTATGCACTTGTAGTTGAAATCTCAGATATAAATAAAAATTGCCAAGGTGCACAGCAGTTGAGCAGAATAATAATAACGGCGAACGATTACCGGGAGACTAATTACCCTTGTTCTAGCTGAGTGTTGCACTTAAATTACATAAATATTATTAAAAAAGACCGAAACTCTTGAGAATACAGGTTGAATTGCGCTATTGGCAAGGGGTTTTCCTTTGACACTGCACTAATCTGCTCCTGCCTCTAGTATCTGTAGCTTACCTAATTTGTATCATAGGGATACATGGGAAAGAAGTCTACAATTTTAGTTTTCCCGCAATATCAGCGGATTTATGTTTTGTTTTGGGTAATCGTAAGTACGATTCTTTTTTTTAGTTATCGATATGTAGTTCGTGCGATTTTCCCACAGTTTATATCAAATGTTCACACTTCGAATGTAGTCACTTTTCGCAAACCAAACTATGGTTTAGGATTATACAAAAAAAAGGGCGTTCTCCTGAAAAAAATATTCAAAAATTAGCCTTGGCCTTATAGGCATATTTATGCAATAGCTGAATTAATTAATTAACCATAAACTTAATAATACTAACAGAATCTTCATGCGGAAATACAAATCTTAAATACTTTAATAGTCTTTTATAGTTTTCATTGCCCTCACTAAAATATAAAGGAAATCTTTTAATAAATACGATAAGGAATCAATATTAAGACTTTCCCCAATGAGACTAATCTGATCAAAAAGTGCTCTCGCGGTATTGTACATTTTTTAATGATCCTTAACAAAACTATCGCAACAAATAAGTATATTGCGATCACTTGTTGTGTATCGATAGCCGTAGTTAAACAATAGTATCGAATTCTTGGAGAATTTAACATAATAAATATTATTGTATACAAATTTCAACAAGGGAGGATCCCAATACCTATGCAATTCCGCATACAACGAATACATTTTGCGAGCATATAATGGTAGACAGGCTCTCTGGCTCTGGATTGTCTTTATCTTATCGCGCAAGGTGGACGCGCCATGGGCCTGCTGTCGAAACTTATCAATATAGAAATAGTGAAGCAATATTATATTGCTAACTCATAGTATTGATAAACAAAATACAGCCACACGCGTATAATTAACAAAGAGGGCCCAAACTGCAGCCATGTCCAACATGCCCACGTCCACATCCACATCCGCGGCATCGAAGCTTAGTCAGGAGCGTACTCGAGAGTGGTTGGCCTCACAGGCGACGACGTCCCCCGATGATGAAGAGCTGGAATCTATTGCCGAATCCTCGGTAGTAGACAGCCTGGACTATGAGTACTCGGAGTACACCCAAGATCCCGAGGATGATGACGACAACAACAACAGTCTCGAGGAAATAAGCACTATTTCGCTGGGCACTCAAATCCGTGAGTAGCCCTTACATACTAACGGTGTCTTTATATGTACCTAAGTACATACATACCTTTTTGGCGCAAAAATGTTAATTAATTATGATTAATACGATTTTTGTAGAATTGTGAAATAGTGTCAGAGTGGCTCCTGCCTAAACATTTAGAATAAATGAGGATCAGCAATAATTATGTAGCTCATAATTGTATACATATGTAGGTGTGTGCGTACTTACCCTTAGTGCGCAGCGTTAGTCAAGGCCGTTAACAATTTCTTTGTAAAATCGTAAAATGTAAGGTTATTACCATAGACCGACGAAAGAGTTTTGGTAGCCATGAATGTGAGCGAGAGGCATACTTTCAAGTGAAGATTTCATATGCATACAAGGAATTAGGTGTTGTATAAAATTAAAGGGGAAGCTAACAAATCAGCATTTAAATTAAACATTTGTTTTAACTGATTTAATTTAGGAATTTTTGGCTGCATTTTTTTTTGCGGACTCGGCCGTCAATGCTAATCACAAATATATATGATTCATAGGGTCGGAAATGACTTCTTCACTGTGCAGCAATCTTCTAACTAATATCATTAGGCCTGCTTTTGGGGGCAATGCATAGTATGTGGATCTATTTATATTTGCTAAATACCGAGTCCGATTAAGATTTAAATTTTTATATATTCCTATTTCCCATACTTTCATTACATTTGTAACCCCAACAGCGGCAAACAAGCGATCTGTTATCAGCGAAACATTGCGGGATTTGATGAACAGCATCAACAGCATACAAACATTGGGCAACGTTAACATCAGCAATTCTACAAACGTCCATATCGGCAATGTGACCAATATTAATGGCAACATACAAATCATAGCAGACTCTTTGAGCCGGCCGCGAAAAGAGGCCAGAAGAGTTTCCCTATCGGATGACCAGGACGAGGCCGAGGAGAAAGTGCGTTCCGATGTGTTTATTAGTAGCCAAAGTAAGCCTTACATTTAAGATAACAAATGTACGTTATCGTGTAACTAATGTCCTTTTTATTTAGAATTCAAAATACCAAAAGAGCTGTGTTCGATAGTTCCACGGCACTCCTGGCTGGCGCAAAATCCCATGGAAGAGCCACAAAATCTACAGCTACCTGTTAAATATGTGGTCATTTGTGAGTAGCACTAGAATGGATTATTTAACCTAAACTATAGTATAGCCATTACCTTCGGGTTTAAAAACATTAAATAAAATGTACTTACACTTCCGATATTTTGTTTCATTAGTAAAATATTTTCTATTGAGTAATTAATCTTGAAATATGTTTCCCCCCTAATAGTACATACGGCTACTGAGAGCTCAGAAAAACGTGCAATTAATGTTCGTCTTATCCGTGATATGCAGGTGAGTTTTCTTCCGATATCTTTCTTTAACACTCAATAATTACCTTTCTATTCGCAGTGCTTCCACATTGAATCAAGGGGATGGAACGATATTGCTTACAACTTCTTGATTGGCTGTGATGGCAACATCTATGAGGGCCGCGGCTGGTACACGGTCGGAGCCCATACACTCGGCTACAACAAGCTTTCGCTGGGCATCAGTTTTATCGGCTGCTTCATGCGTGAATTGCCCACGGCAGATGCCCTGAATATGTGTCGCAATCTGTTGGCTCGAGGCGTGCAGGACGGCCACATTGCACCCGATTACCGACTTATTTGCCACTGCCAGTGCAATTCGACGGAGAGTCCGGGCAAGCGGTTGTACGAGGAGATACAAAAGTGGCCGCATTTTTACAATATCGAAAAGGAGGAGCAGTGACGAGAAATATAAACATGTGTACATGCGTTAGACTTCAGTCTTTGGTACGGCTTAAACCATTTTTTATGATTGTTTTGTATTTTAATACATTTTAGAAATAAACCCAACCTTTTGTTTGAAAGTTTTATTTGTATTAATTTTTAGATTTTTTTATTCTTCGAAATCATTGCAGCTTTAACAGGCGTTGGTTACTACTACGGCTGGTATTACCACCAAGAGCCAGAAGAGCGTCTAAGATTCCGACTGGGTTTGGCGCGCTGTTTGTGGAAAGAAGAGAGAAATACGTTAATTTCAGTGGCATTAAACAATAATATTAGGCGTTACATCAACAAATTTTGGTCTTATAGTTAGTTAAGTTGGGGAAAACGGTTTCGGAAATAGTCGATGATCGGTTTGCAATCAAAGTTAGACACTTAACGGACACAAATAAATGTTTTTAGTTGAAAATGCATGGCAAAGAACGGGAGCGGAGCAATTGGGTTAACCCTTGCGTTAGCAGGGACTTACACCAGTCTTTAAAGTCTACAATTGTCGGCAGAATACTTAGGCCTTTTCATCTGTGAAATATACATGAAAATACGCAGTATTTTTATATATCTAATATCTGAATCGAGTTGAGTCCCTAAATCCTCTTTGGTTTTTATGTAATGGATTCTTGGCCAGGCCATTCCGGCGACAAGATAAGTTGCACAATCGAAAGGACGAACTACTACAAAGATTAATACGTACGGGCTGGCCTGCCGTTGGCCCAGGGTGTGAACTTCACATGGCTCTCGTTCCTTTTGGCAGCGTCCACACGCAATTCTGTGCGCAGAGACTCTCGCAGAACGCGGGCCGCAATGTTCGAGTATTGGATGTAGCTGGCAATAGAATTACGTAATGTGAATTATTTGTGGGATCTGCTCAGCGCTCGCAGGCTCATTTAACAGCATCCACTACATTATGGTGCGCCTGACAATTATATAATGCTTACGTTATTCCAGCAGCTCTCCAGGCAGTCATTTCGATTAGATTGTTCGTACAATATTTACGCCAGAAAAAATATTCACTCCAATTAGGCGACTGCAGTGCGACCGAGCTAGATAATTAAGAAGGCGGATTGTGTTCACGGCAATATACCAGAAAAAATACTAGGCAAAACATTAGAATCCGATTTATATACTGTTCTCACAAAACGATTATTCATACCGTCAGAGAATTCGCCCGAGTGAAACAGTTGGGATTTTTGACAGATATGAAACTCTGAGAGCTCAATACCCAATTCCAAAACAGCTTATTAAAACATAAACAAATACTGTTGAAGTAGCTGCTTCGGGAATCAAATTAATTGTTTACCAACTACATTAGATATACAACAGCAAAACCTTAGGTTAGGGCAGATTTTTAAATTACAATGATTAAAAATAATTATAATTGGAGATTCTTTTTTTTTTTAACAACGAAATGTGTGTATGGTGGTTGGGGCTCTGAAAAGACCCTTCATAAAATCGTTCACTACAAAACTACTTGAAGTAGGTTAAAATAATTTAATAACCATTTACTGGCAAGAAAGTTTAAAAATAAATTTTAATCATTCTTAAAATCACCGTTTAATAATATTAGCTGTTTGTCAGGAATGTACAAGTATCTTTCAAAAATTCTAGTCGTTCCGCAGTTTTGGGCCACATTACACAATGGCACGAAGATTGTCTTACGCCAGTAATCGATAGTATCCATTAATAGGGTCGATTTTTTTTGCAACTCTGAAACTTCTTATATTTTTTTGTGGTTGTGAATTATGGTCATACTGAGCAGTGAGGAACAGTAGTACATTTTCGAGAATATATATCGTCCTGAAGGGTTTATTAAAAAAATATATTGATTTGATTTGCAAATTCTCAGTAGTGCGTTCATTTTATATTGAGGAAAAAAAGGTAGACAGTTGTGATATTGTGATATGAACGAACACAACCTCAAAAGTTTTAATGGCGTGGCTCTTTTATCCACTCATGTGTACATGCGTGCGTGCACAAGTAATTTCGAGAAATAAACTACATATGTCGTCCCTTGTTTTCGATAAAGCCATTTGCAAGTTTATATATTTCCCAAATGATATACGAATGACACGTATAAAATTATGCAGTACTTTTGTTCATAAATATAAATATGTATGAGTGTATGTATGTGCATGGGACTACCTGAATACATATGTACACTTAACGTTTTTTTTTCTTCATCGTCGAAACAGTTGTAAGCTTGTACATGCGCATTCATTTTATTAAAAGGCTCGTATTTTATTATTTTCAGAATAGAGTTGACTGCAAAATTCCTGAGATAGCGCATTAAGCGTCAAATATACCATCTGGCACGGGATCACTGCTTTAACTTGGCAATTTCTGTTGGCAGTGTAATTGCATAGTTTTGTTTTCGCTTTATATTTTCGAGTCGACTTGCATTTGACTTTAGAAAACCCGATTGTGCTTTATCTTTGTCTAATTTGCGAACTGGCAGTGCGCACCCCAAGGAGGGGAAACAAAATCTTATATGACTTTTGAAAGATTCTTTGGTAAGTATCCGTTAATGTTGCTTAATACTGTCTTATTAATGCCTTATGCAATTTGTAAGTGTAATTAACTGTAAAAATAAGTTGAGCCCCGCAGTTAACTTATGTACATACTTAATAGAGGCGTTGAACAATACTGTTATGAGTTATTAGGGGTGTCCCTATGTATATAATATATGCATCTTATTATATATGAAATATGAAATATATGAAATGTTTTTCATTATGAAGGTCTTCGATTTAAATTAAATAAGAAAAGAATAAACAAAAACTGACAGAAACTTACAGAGTTGTATTTTTAACATAAGGTAGGAATAACTTTGTAAGTGGGGTTAGCCAACGATTCGTATAGAGCATTTGAAATATTTCAATGACAGTTCATTTCAGGCAGGTTTGATGTAATTTTTTAAACGATTCGATTAACATTTCGGATTAACCTTTTTAGGAGCCATCCCAAAAATTTTTCTATAACATTGATTAATATTAAATATGATCAAATCCCTAGAATAATTGAAATAATATTAATAATGATTGCGAAGGGACCACAAATATAAAAATGTATTTAAATACCTAAGAACAAAGACTCCAGAGCACTCTCATGCCAGATGTATAGTTTATAGAAAAGTTCTAATGTACACAAATATCGATTCCTGGGTAGGTTTGTTTATTTATCTGAGCTCAGAGCTCGCTATTTTCATGGAAATCACATTTCTGCCAGCCAAAATGTTTATTAATTTAAATTAAAGAGATGGCACTTAAGGCTTAAGCTGACTTAGCAACTACAACCCTCTCGATCAAGGTCTGATTTCAATTCCCACTAAAAGACCACCTATTTGGTTTCGTTGTTTTAGGTTAGGATCAGCTACTGTGTTTATCTTAATTAATCTTCGACCTTCCCAAATATGCAAACTGAAACCCAAAGTTCGGCTCTGAACTTATTGTCAGTTGAACTCATTTCTCCAGTATCCAGGTGTCAATTAAAGACAAATTACACACTATAACTTCCCGAAAATTCTCTGTGCTCAAAAACTCGTGGATATTCTATTCTAATTTTCGAAAGTTCTAAAGTTAATCACCTGGGCAGGACCATTTTGGCTAGCTAACCATACCAATAACACTTTAATTGATAGTATCAAGGACTCTGAATCTTCAGCACCTATTTTTCATGTGGTCTAAATTTTGTTTGGTTTACGAGTCAATATGGCTTTGCATTAAATGGCCCTTCTCAGTTTAAGTTGGAAGTTGGTGGCCAAAGATTTGATATACACAAAAAAACCAGGCATCAGTTATAGATTTTTGACGTTGTTGTGTTGACGGTATTATCTCAAGACCTCCCTATGTCTTTATGTGATCGCATTGTGGTGGTAAGAACAAATCTTAAGCATTGGTCTACCCTTTATTTTTGCATATTTTTAATATTTCTTTCCAATTATTGATACTAATCTTATTTTAATTACTTGGTAATGTTTTGCAGAAACACCAGCAAAAAAAGCAGCACCTCTCATTCCACAAAAACGGAGTAAAGGGTTCGAACTGTGCATGAATTCAAAAGGGCGAACCATAAGTCACCGGTAAGTCAACTCCATCGTCCATAAAAAATCTACCTTCTGTTCTGCAACATCAGAACGATACCTGAATATCTTTGAGGTCGATAAACATTAGAGTAACCTGCTTTGTTTCATCTGTTCAAGGTTCTAAATTGAATTTTGAATATCCTGTTTTAATTTTTGTTATGTTATTAATTTTTTATAATCTTAATTACGAATCGGAATATATATAATTCTTGGCAATGACTGCCTTCTTGGCCACCGAAACCCATTAAGGAGACCTGATATATTAGCATTATTTAAATCGATATTTATCGAATTTTTTAACAAATCAAAAAAGCCCATAACTTTGTCAAATATTCTTTAATTATATTCCGACTAAAAGTATTCCTTCCCATAGTAGAATAAACTGTTAATGGGGAAAGTAGAAAATATATACATTGTATCGATCTGTGTAGATATTTAAGGTAAAGGCAGATAAATAAATCGATATTTTGTCGATATTTCTATAATATTCCTACTCCTAACCTTCCACCTTCTGGAGAACTTTCTCTTCGTTAAATTAGCTTATAGAAAATTAGTGTATACAAAGAAAATTTCCAGTTAACTCTTCTGTGTTCATCATCGCCTGAGCGGCGCCTCCCTATAGCTGGAATCATATTTCTGCCAGCTACTCGCGTCTTGTAGGTTTCATTTGAAAAGGCAGCCAAGGCTGGGGCTCAGTTAGTGGCTGCACCTTCATCGATCAAGGCTTGATCGCTGTAAATTGAAAGTGTTTGTTGTCAATGTTTTATCCAGGAGTTCAGTGAAGGATACCCAAAAGAATGGCCAACCATTATTTATTTGCTCTTTCTTCCTATATTCCAGGACTTCGAGTAACAGACATCGGAAGTTACAGCCATTCAGGTACACATGAGCCTGCTATTTTGTCATATTTAACAACAACAGCAGCAACAACATCAGCAAATTGGTAAATTAAAAAAAGCCACCAAGTATATCCGGAATAATTAATTGGAAACTTAAAATATATATACACATATATGTATGCCTATATGCATATATGTATATATTTAATTATACATTCAAAAAGCACCGAATAGGAGCGCTGAAAAAACAAATATTCACCGAGAGGGCGAACGCGAAAGCGAAAGCAAAAGCGCATGCAACACCAACTTTAAACTGAGCAGAGCAAAAAATATCGTAACGAATAAGATCCCAGATCCTTTCATTGTCTGAGGGATATAGATATGCTATCCGAATTTCAAAGCAAAATTGAGAATAGTAAAGAAAGTTGTTTAAGTAAGGCACCATTTTAATTAGCAGCTCAAGCTCAAGCATAAATACGTCTCGAGTGCTCCATATCTTTCTGGAAATATATATATTCAAAATTCTCCTCGTTTATTCTTGGAACAGTTTTTAAGTGTGATCAACCAAACAGAAGCAGCAGCACCAGCAGCAGCGCAGGCAAACAAGAGCAATAGCTAAAGCACCGGCAACAGCAGCAGCACCAAATAAAATCAAATTTAATGAACGGAAACGAAAGTTGGAAAAATCACAAAATAGCCAAAAAGCTAAAGTCCAATAATCAATTTGCTACTAGACAATTGGCATTAGTTTAAAACGGCCGGCGGCGATCCCCCCCAATTCTATTTTCCATTTAGTATCATTTACAACCTGGACACGTTGTTGTTAGCCAAAATTTGCGTTATCTTTGTTGGTTGTTCCGTATAAAAAAGCAGCAGCAGCTCCTATCAAAATGGCGACCGTGAACGTTAACCGCAGCGTGACGGACATCTTCTACCGCTACAAGATGCCACGCCTGCAGGCAAAGGTCGAGGGCAAGGGAAATGGCATTAAGACCGTTCTGGTCAATATGGCCGAGGTGGCACGCGCCATCGGAAGACCGGCCACGTATCCAACCAAGTATTTTGGATGCGAGTTGGGCGCCCAAACCTTGTTTGATCATAAGGTAAGCCTAAATAATTATTTATTTATTATTATGTACCTATTTATTAAATTGCTATTATTAATTAACTTGCAGAATGAACGTTTTATTGTAAATGGTTCGCACGATGTGAACAAGCTGCAGGATCTGTTGGATGGCTTTATTCGCAAATTTGTTTTGTGCCCCGAGTGTGACAATCCGGAGACCAATTTAACCGTTTCGGCCAAGAATCAAACGATTTCGCAGTCGTGCAAGGCCTGTGGCTTCCATGGACTGTTGAAGGTTAACCATAAGGTAAACACGTTCATTGTGAAGAATCCGCCTTCGTTGAACCCGGCCGCCCAAGGCTCCTCGCTCACTGAGGGCAAGCGCTCCAAGAAGCAGAAGCAAAAGAACGAGAACTCAGACGGTTCCATGTCCAACAACTCGATGGCCAACAATTCTGGCGGCGAGTCGGACGGCGGCAATGGTTCGAATCAGGCTAGCCAAACGGAGGCCGAGATAAGTGCTGCCATTCCGGAAAAGAACATAGCCGAGGACGATGATGAGGGCTGGAGCGTCGATGTGTCAAAGGTAATTGGGAGCTAGAACTTACCAGAAACTCAATATATATCGTTTTTTGGTCGTTGCAGGAAGCTATACGGGCACGCTTGCAGGATCTGACTGACGGCGCCAAGGGCATGACCATTTCGGATGATTACGACAAGACCGAAAAGGAGCGCATCGACATCTTCTATGAGCTGGTCAAGGACAAGCGGGACAAGAAGCAACTGGATGACCTGGCCACGCATAAGGAATTGTTTATTGAGGCCGAGCGTCTGGATATTCTAAACAAGGCGCCCATGGTCCTGGCCGAGCTCCTCTTCAGCGAGAACATTATCAAGGAGGTCCAGAAGAATCGTAATTTGCTGCTTCGCTTCACCTTCAACAATCCGAAGGCTCAGCGTTATCTAATCGGCGGCGTTGAGCAGACCGTTGAGCTGCACACGAGCACTCTGATGTCAAAGGTGGCCGGCATCTTCAAGATCTTCTATGACCAGGATATACTCGATGAAAAGGTCATCCTAGACTGGGCACAAAAGGTGAGCAAGCGTCATGTCTCGAAGAAAATTGCCACGGAGATACACGAGAAGGTGATGCCGTTTGTGCTCTGGCTTAAGAACGCCGAAGAGGAGTCCTCGGATAGCGAAGAAGACGACGACGACGGGCTGCCAATGGATTCCGACGAAGAGGATGACGGATACTGTTATAAGAATAAGAATACTAAACAACAACAAGATGGCGGCGATGACGGAGATGGAGCTGAAGAAATTGACATTGATGGGATATAAAGCGAGCTAAGCGGCGGCGGCGGCGACGGCGTAATTCTCACACCTGAGCGTAATCAGATGGAAAAAACAGAATCGGCATTAACATTAGCGAGTCTTAACAATGGTCTAAGTGGTATCTCTCTGCCTGCTGGTTTCGTTTTTTCAACACTTTCGGTTTACAGCATCGCAAGGACCGTTATGTCCTGTTACGCCATGTTGCGCCAACTTTGCTTTAGTTTAAGTTTTCGCTTTACCATCCAATTGTAAGCATTACATTTAACCACGCTGCTGTAACAATAGACGTTAATTGAACTTAATTACACCAACCAACACTTATATATTTCAACAATAAATTAAAATAAAAAGTAAAATGCAATAGCAAAAAAAAAAAATAAAAAAGACTCGTCTTTTCTCTAACTATATTGACATAAATCCTGTGGACCAGATGTTGCCCTTGAAGAAATTAGCTTTTGTGGTACTAGCGACCATATTTCTGAAGTTGAGCTTACAATCACTCACATGCGTCCTATATTTTCATTCAAAAGAGAACGATATATCAAAGGTGTTCCAGATTCCTTAACCGCTTTCTCTGGACCGAAAACGGATGCGAAATGAAAAGGTAAAACTGCTCATATTTGGCTAAGCATTTATTTGTATCGAAATCCGATAACCTGTAACAATCGGTCATAAGCCCAACAAATAAAACATGTATGTAAGTGGTTTCAGCTCATATACATCTTTGAAGACTGCTTAGTTGTGTTTATGTTTGACATTTTAAGTTTATTTGCTGTAATTTATCTACTTTCTGTACCACATCTGGAGAGTCTTCATGCGCTTCACTTTCTTTTGCAACTGCAGAACGCCGTACATCAATGCCTCGGCAGTTGGTGGACAGCCGGGCACATAGATGTCAACGGGGATTATACGATCGCAGCCACGGACCACCGAGTACGAATAGTGGTAGTAACCGCCGCCGTTGGCACAGCTTCCCATGGAGATGACCCATCGGGGCTCGGGCATCTGGTCGTACACCTTTCGCAATGCCGGTGCCATTTTGTTGGTCAAAGTGCCTGCCACAATGATGACATCGGCCTGACGGGGAGATGCACGGAAGACTACGCCGTAGCGATCCATGTCGTATCGTGGAGCTGCAATGTGCATCATCTCGACGGCACAACAGGCCAGGCCAAATGTCAGGGGCCATATTGAGCCCTTGCGACCCCAGTTCAGGAGATCATCCAGTCTGGCCAATGACCATTCCGCCACAGATGTTTGCTTGGTTCCGAACGGAGAGTAGCCCTTCTTTGGCAAATTCGGCGACGACTCAATCACCGGGAGAGTTTGTTGTTTGCGTACGAAAGTTGCATTAAGTGCAGGCACTGAATATATTGTATTCGAATTAAGGGTCGATCTTTGCAAACACTTGCCAAGGGTCGAGGTCGAGGTCGTGATAGCCGAACGCAACATGTTGGTTCTGAAAAACGGGTGAAAAGTAGCTTTTGAATGTCATAGTTAAATATTTAATACCTTATTTATGTAACTTCAACTAAATAACAGTGTGATGACCAGTGTGGCAGCAGCAGGGCCCTCTACCATCTGTCCCGTGCAAATATACTAAATTAGTACATTAGAAAATACCAGATAATTGTGGGCAGCAAACACCGTGTTCACATGGGAGTATATTAATATCGTATTCATATACAGAACTTCGAATTTTATTCAAAACCCATATTTATGATCGTTTTAAAAAATATGTATTTATTAAAGTTTACTGAGTTCCCAACATTTCAGCCGTTCCTCCAAGATGTGTTGAATGGGTATGGTGCATAAGTATATTTCGATAGCAACGGTCTGGCGATCGCGCTATCGATAAGTCCGGCTTAAACAGTTCACGTGTTTTCAAAACAATAATAATGGTTTTGATATCTGATTCTTTAGGCTTGTATGTGTCCCCCAATTGTGTGTTGGCTGGTATGTACTTCTAGTATAAACACAAACATACAATTAATAAATAACTCGTTGTTAAAAGGTCACGGAAACCAAGCGGTACTATACAGCTCCAATAAAAAGGTCAAGCTACCCACTGGGCTTCGCAAGGGAAAAGTACACGGATTTGCTTTAAGTCCTATAGATTCCCTACAAGATGTAGTGCTGATCTTTAGCGAGAATGAATACTCGATAATACTGCATACTCGAAGCAATGACGAAAATGCGTTCCAGCTAGTTTATGAGGGCGAAACCAAAGACTGGATTAATGCTGCCAAGTTCCTAGGCGACAATTCAAGAGATAAGAAAACATTTGTATTGCACATGGCCCACAGTGCCCTGCTATACCTGGAATTTGATCTGACTTCGAATGCAGGCTGTCGCACATTGGAATTGGCCCGATGTACCGAGAGTTCCATTCTATACTGCACTCGGTTACACGGCGAGTGCTTTGAAGATCTGGCCATAATAAGTGGAAATGCATTCGGTGAATTGTTGTTATGGCAGACGCAGGGTGCCATCGATGCAAAGGCGGGGGCATCCGTCAAGACATATCCATTACTGCTTCGTCTGCAAGCCCATAACGGTGTGATTTTTTCCATTGACTTCAACTTGGCCTTCCGATTCTTGGTAACAACTTCTGACGATCGCTCGGTCAAGTTTTGGCAAATCCATAAACCGGAAAACTGGCAGGCTGCCAAAATAAAGCCTATGTATAGCTGCTTCGGGCATAGCTCAAGAGTTATGTGTGCAGTTATCTTTGAAGTTGGTAAGATTAGTGCATTTACGGCTCTAGTCGGCTCTTTATTAATTCTGCTTGCGTTTTCAGGTGGCAAAGCATATGTGGCTAGTGGCGGAGAGGATTCCTATGTCTGCGTCTGGAGTCTCAGCGGCGACTTGCTATTGAAGCGTCGCCAACATTTTGGCTTTCCCATATGGCGCCTAGGCTTCAGGTCCGAGGATAATACCCTTTATAGTACCAGCTCATCTGGTAATTTGGCAGCGGAAAGCTTAGCGGAGATCTTCGGCGGCCACAAAAGTGCCACCGCCGCCAAGATGTTGAGTGACCTGGACAATCCCACCACAGAGGAGTTCATCAGAAACGTAAAATTTGTCAGTGATCAGCTAATAGTGGGCCTGAGCAGTTCGAATCAGCTGTATTATATGAGAGTAACGCATAATAACTGGCAACTAGTGGACTCTGACTTTCCCACGTATAAGCGAACGGTTTTGGAAGTGTCTAGCGACATTATAGCCACATGCGGACAACGGCGAATAACAATCTACAGCCTCAATGCTCAGCATAATGCCTTCGACAAGGTTTTCGATGGCGAGACAGGATTAATGGGAACGATTCGCTCATTTCATTTCCTAAGCAAGAACCTCTACCTCGTATCGGACGACCTGGGCAACTGCCAGTCACTGAAAGCACACGATCTTAGCCTGGATTCCACTATTGAGCTTGGGAATTACCGTGAGGCCTGGATAACAGCTGCACTGCTTATAACTGAAAAGTATCTCTTACTGGGCGATCGCCGGGGTCACGTGATGCTCTACTGTCGCTGCAACAACACCTTCGCGCGGAAGGCAACCCTGAAACATTTGCATGGCAAATTGGGTACAAACTTTTTCAAGTTGCTCAGGGCGGACGACGACTCGGCTCATGTGCAGAGTGGGGGTCATGAACCCCTTCTGAAATACCTGCATTTGGGGCTAGCGGAGTGTACTCTGACAATCGGGCAGCGCGAGAGTGTCCCACTGTCCTGGGTTGAAGCCAGTCCACGCAAAGACGTTATACTGGGCTTCAACGACAATCATATTGTGGCCTGGTCCCGCCGATACGATGTCCTTGCGCAGCTGGCCTGCGGCGGAGGTCATCGGTGCTGGGACTACCGACTGACTGATGAAGATGTCCTTGCCATACTGTTCGTGAAGAGAAAACGTGTGTTCCTCTATCTACATCCCCTGTACGATAGGATAGCAAAGGATATGGCCAAACTAGAGCTTAATAGCTGGCATTCGCGCAACTGCAACTCCTCTCGCCTGCTTACTCACGAGGCTGCCGACAAGGCTGCGCAGCCCTTAATCGTGTCGGCTGGTGATGATAATGTCATAAAGGTAACGAAGGTAGTGGATGACACCTTACTCCACTGTGCCGAAGTGCACTCTCATGTCTCGACTGTGCGCTGCCTGCAGGCACACAGGCTTGCCTCCTCCCGAAATTCCACAACGTGGCTTGTATTCTCAGTCGGCGGACGATCACGACTCTGCATTAACCAATTGGCTGTGAGCTCAGCAGATAACGAGTGCCAGGTAACTGAGCTGTGCACACATGTCCTGCAAAAGTCCAGCACTGTGGAGGCCAGACTAATGGCCATCGATATAACCCAGGAAGAGACGACGGAACACTTTTCTCTCTACGTGGCTGTGGCGGATGGGGAGATACGCCACTATCACTGGCACTTAAACAAACCCTCCGAGCTCCATTTGCAGACCGTGGTCGATATCGAGAGATGCCCCCTTACCTTGCAGTGGATCAAGAGCAAGGGAATTGTGCTGATAACAACAACAAGTGGAGAAATGTACGGATTCGATAGAACCCTGACCACAAAGTGTCTACAACTTCGACTGCACATGACGGGCATTAACACGATAGACACCTGCATGGATGACAAGCAGCCACATTGCCTGCACATTTTGTCCGGCGGAGATGACGAGAATATCAAGTACACAGTTCTCGACATGCACAGCATGATGGTGGAATATGAAACAGAGTTTTTGGGCCTGCACAATGCCCAGGTGACTGCCCTGTCCATACATTGTTCTGCCGCGACCAATCGGACGGGCGAAACGGGAACGCAATCCGAAATGTTCGCCTTCACCTGCGGCATAGACAAGCAGATCTTTAGGATAGATCTCAGGAGACATGAGTATCAGCGTGTCGGACACACCAGCATAGCTGACATTAAGGGCATGCTGATCGATGAAAATCAGCGGCGTATGTATTTCTATGGCAGCGGTTTTGAAATTGTGGAAATATAAATTGCCCTCCCGGAAAACTTCTGTTGAGAATTGCTGAGGATTCTCTAAGGTATGTATGCACTTGATCTAAAGGAAGTGCACTGGGTGCGAAGTATACGGTTCTGTGATTCAAACAATAAATAAATATATAGGAAAATCAATTCATTTACCTTTATAGATATATAGTTTTTTCATATATAATATTTAATATGCTTTTTTACATAACATTTTTTGTTTACATTTATTTAAGACCTATTCTCGATTTTTATTTACGCTTTCCCTTGCCTCCCTTGCCACCCTTGCCGCCCTTCTCACGCTTCTTCTTTGCTACCAATGAGCGCTTATCCTTCTTCTCGCGCGGATCAACGACACGATAGCGACCTTTGACACCTGCCGGTCGACGGGCGCGACGAGCCGCCGATTGCTTCTTGGCCACCACATAGGTGATCTCCTTCTTCTTCTCCTGCGCCTTCTTGTACACCTTCTTGAGCTGCTTTGACTTCTCGTGGCTGGTGGCGTCGGCATTCTCCATTATCTTCTCGGCCATTTTCTTGGCCTTGGCCAGTCGCTTTGTGGTGCGACGATGCTTGCGCGCCTTGGCCTCCATGACCTTCTTTATGGGACGAACATTCAGTTCCTGAACCTTGCGTTGGTACTCGGCGGTCAGCTCGGTGGGCACTGGCACTGGCCTCCTCATGTTCTCCTCCTCGTCCTGCACAAACCAGGCGGGTAGGTTCTGATCGTTGAAGACATAGCGATTCCAGGATGCATCTATTAGGTCGCGGCGATTTTTCTTGCTGCTAACTAGCAAAGAGCCCAATGCCAGCTCGTTTTCGGACAGGCGCACTTTCTTCTCGCTACTTGCAGCTGAAATATACAATACATGTGAGCTATGTAAGGCAAACTCAAGAAAACATTGACCATTACGAACCTTCCTTATCCTTTAGCTCCTCTTCCCCTTCGGAGTCTGACGATTCCGAACTGCTGCTATCCTTTTCAGTTTCCTGATGTCGTGCGCGACGCTTCGCTTTCCTGCCCTTGGTGGCATCCGGGGTAAGGGTACTCTCGCCCAATACTGTGACGCCCTTGGCATTGTACTCCTTGGCCAAGTTGTCCAGATCAAAGTTCTCCTCGTCGTCGTCATCGGACTTTATATTTTGGAGGTTGTCCTTCTCGTACCAAAGCTGGACGCGCTGCTGGCGCTTCGTGTTCTTGTCCCGAAAGTCTGCAGACTTGATCAGTGGATTGTCATCGCGCTTTCGCTTCTTGCCTTTGCCCCTCACAATGTCATCGTCGTCGTCGTCACTGAGGCCCAGTCCCCGTTTGCCCAGCTGCTTGTCGTCATCCTCCTCGTCTTCGTCGGCGCTCTCTTCTGCTGCGTCATCACAGTCTTCGTAGTTGGCATCATCGTCCAGTCGGCTCTCCTCCTTGTCGTACCATTTGTACTTAGGAAGATTGTTCACGTCGTCGGTGGACTCATCCACGGTTATATCGGGATTGACATCGAGCATGTCGTCCAGCTCAGCGGCAGAGTTAATGGTTTTCAGGTCAAAGATTTCGTGTTCCGTTTCCTCGACGGGACCTTCGTCGCCCTTGATCACCATGTTTAGGTTCATTTTCTCATGTAACTTGGCCTTAGTCTTTAGAGTCTTCTTGCGTTTGCGCTTGAGCTCCTTTTGCTCCTCGGATGCGAGTGCGTCAATTTCCTTTTGGAATTCAGCCTCCTCCATGTCCTCGATTTCCTCTTGGGTCAATGGTTTTGCGACCACTGGCTGCTCGTCACCAGCTTCATCCTCCGCAGACTTTTCCGGCTTCACAAAACTATCCCGAAGCGCCTTCCACCAAAGCACGAGTCCCTTGATATCTTTGCGGCCCAACACTTTAAGATCTTTGCAGCACTCCAGGATCTCTTTCGTGGTCTTCTTGTGATTGGCGACTTCTTGGCTATCGATGCTGATAGAGCCCACACCTTGCAGGGCTGCCAGGGCATTTTCGGCTTTGATAAACTCGGAGACAGCCAGATCGTTGCGCAGCGCAATGTCCTGCGCCGTATAGCCCTCGGCCTTGATGCGCTTCTGTTTTTCCGGGTGCAACAGGCTATTGGGCTTCTTGGCGTCCAGGTCGAGTTCCTCGAACACATATTTGGAGTCCAGCAGACGGGGATCGATGCGATCGGGTGCTATGTAGCCCTCGCAAACCACAAATATCTCGGCTGACTCCTTACGGGAGGCACTGGGCTTGGTGGCATGCACCTTCTTAAACAACTGCTTAAGCACCCAGAGCAATGCATTGTAATCCTTGGAGCGGAAAACTTTGGTCACAAACCAACCGCCGCCTCGCAGAAACTGCGTTGCCAACTTTAGGGCATTGAGAGTCAGGCAAATTTGTTGGTAGGCATCGAAGAGCCAGTTACGGCCCACGTTGGGGGCACCGTCGTGTAAAACAACATCGGCCTTCCACGACTGCAGCTCCTTGGTCAGCGACTGACGACACTTTTCGGTTGTAATATCTTCCACTAAGCCAATGCAGCCAGCTATTGACTTGATGGGAAAGAGATCCACGCCAATTACGATGCTGGACACAGGCATGTTTTGCTTGGCCACCTGCATCCAGCCACCGGGAGCGGCGCACAGATCGAGGCATACTTGCGACTGTTGGAGGAAGCCATATCTGCGATTCAGTTGGATCAATTTGAAAGCAGCACGTGAGCGAAAGCCAGTCTCCTTGGCTAGCTGGTAAAATTTGTCCTTTCTGGTTTTTCCGACTTTACTCTTTTTGCCCATCTTTGCGGACAATTGAAATCAAATCAAACAGAACTCAAATCAAAACGAAATCCCGCACGTGGTAGCGTGCTAGTGTGACCGAAGCTAAGTGCCTGAAATAAACTATCTGGAAATGGAAAAAAAATATTTTAAAATATGTTAGAAAATGTGTACATTCATCGCTCCAAAAAATACTAGATGGTATTGACATTTTTTCTGATGTCGATTATATCGATTTTATTCAAGCAAAAACGGCAATATTTGAAACAGAAAATAAGATCATCATTTGATGAATCGGCGTTGATTAATAATTGTCCCTAAGCTATTGGCAAGCGTTCTGGCGGCTGCGCCTGGTTGGACAGCTCCCAGCACACGTCAAAGGAGAAAAATGGGTAAATTTTTTCCCTAAAAATCGGTAGCACCTTGAAAGGTTTTTTGATCGTAACTTGGCTTAAACTCAACCGATTCCAGCCTGGTTTGGTTTTTTCTTCTTGGTTTTAATAGGAGAACGATTCTGCATTCAAAACTCGATAGCTAATTTTTGACCAATTTTCGACAATTTTTGAGAATTTTTTGGAGAAAAATGGGTAAATTTTTGGATTAAAAATTGCGATCTTTTTCAGTGGTTTTTTGATCGTAACTTGGCTTAAACTCAACCGATTTCAGTCTGGGTTGGTTTTTTCTTCCTAGTTTTAATAGGAGAACGATTCTGCATTCAAAACTCGATAGCTAATTTTTGACCAATTGTCGACAATTTTGACGATGGAACCCCTTACATTTTTTGGAGAAAAATGGGTCCCTTCTTGGATTAAAAATTGCGAACTTTTTCAGTGGTTTTTTGATCGTAACTTGGCTTAAACTCAACCGATGGTTTGGTTTTTTCTTCTTGGTTTTTATAAGAGAACGTGTCTGCATTCAAAACTCGGTAGATAATTTTTGACCAATTTTCGACAGTTGAATTTCTGAATCCATCGACTCTGTACACTTACTTCTATAGTCCCAAGGCTTATTGAAAGAGGTTTAATATAGTGTTGCACTTTATTTACGTATTCCTATTTATGTATAATTTTAAATATTTAATAAAGACCTCATATTAGTTGGAATCAACATGTTTAAAGAATATATTAGAAATAGGAACCACGCGGAAAAGGCTTAACGCAGTCAATGAGTCTGGAAAAATCATTTCGGATTTCAAAGATATGACAAAGGTATCCTGAAAAATAAATCACGACAGGACTGGAAAACTATTCACTTTAAATCACGACAGTCAAGGGCTGCAATCAGTGCTGTGTAGTAGGCTAATACGAGAGTACAATTACTGTATATCCTTTTTATGTTCTAGTTTTCAATACATTTCGTTAGACAAACAAAAGAACACCCAAATAGTAACTACATATATGTATCATTTATGTAAATTACAATACTTAAATATGTTTCTTTTCGTCTGAGGAGCAGCCACCACCACCACCAGCTCCTCCAGCAACAGTGTTTATAGCGGATGTGCTGGCAGAGCTAATTATGGTGGCGACTCCCACTGATGATTGCCCTGCCGGCATTCCACCAATTCCGCCCACCAGCAAATCATGTTCGTTCTTAGCCTGCCGCAGCCAGTTGCGCAAGTCCCGGGTACGCTCCACCAGAGAGGTTGTGTAGTTGACGGCCCGTGGGTTCTGCGACACAATAGTGTTGGCGGTGAGAATCGCCCCGCCCATGGAACTCTGCATGCGCCCGGCAGCCAGCTGACGATAGGTCTCCAAGCGGTCCGCCAGTGTGGGGATCGAGTGCGGTACATGGGCGTGTGCCAGGGCCAGTCCGCCTGCCACATCATCGACAGCAATTTGACAGTTTTGCATGGAACTGCTGTTTGCCTGCAGTTGCTGCTCCACAGAGGCTATCACCGAAGAGTGCTGGTGCTGGTGCTGTTGCTGTTGCTGGAGCTGCTGCTGGTTCTGCTGCTTGTTGAGCATGTGCGTCCAATTGAGATCAGTGACGATTGGTGGCGATACCATTGGTAGGGCCGCCACAGACTGTTGAAACTGTAGACTGTGGTGTTGCTTCTGTCCAAATATATCCAAGATTTCACGAATTTCGGCATTCAGAATTTCCAGGTTTTGTATGCATTCGTTTGATTCCTGCTGAAAGTAGTACTCCTTGCGCTTGTGCAAGTCGCCACCGGCGCTGGCGAAGTCGGTGCTACTGAAGCCGGAGCTGGAGTGGGACGACAGATCGCTAAGCGTTGCCGAGTCATCCTTGGCCTCCGGATTCGATTCCTTTTCGTATATGCGCAACAGACTCTGCTCCAAGTGCCGCAGCCGTATCACCTTCTCTCCCAGGAGGGAGCGAGTGCGGTGCAGATTCACCTCCATTTCGGTTAGTTCCTTTTCATCCTGAATGAGCTGGCCGAGCGAGTGCTTGGGCGTCACCGTCGTGGTGGTGGCCTTGTGTCGCTGCCTCAACTCGCGCTGTCGCAGCCTAAAGTTTGTGCGCTGTGTCCGCAATGATTCCTTTGCCCGGCGAACCGAATCGCGTTCCAGGTGTATGCGATGCTTGAAGAACTCCAGCTCCGACGACCCGACCCCCATCACATCGTGTTCGATGGAGATATCAGTGAATGGGTACCGTAGGTGGTAGGTGGCCGTGGCGTCCAGCGTATGCTCCGGGAACTGATCCTCCAGGTCCTCGAGCTTCTGCAGCTGATGTCGCAAATTTTCCACCGGAGTGCACGGTCGATCCACCTTGTTATAGCTTGTGTCCGAATTTAAACGTGACGTTGACGCCGATTTGGTGCGCGAGAAGACGACGTTCCTTAGTCCAGCTGTGGCCGTGGCCGCCGTTCCCTTCATCCTGCTGCTGTTGCTGTTGTTATTGTTCTCCTGATTGGAGGACTGCGGCGTCGGCTCCTCGCCAGTTGAGTTGCCATTGTCGCTTAGCAGCGTTATGGCCAATAGCCCGCCACCGCCGCCACTGGCAGACTTGAGAGTCGGCCGATGATAGCCACCGTTATTGAAGGTGTTCGAAATCGTTGTGTCCGATTGACTGATTGAGGTGTTGTCATCGTGTCGCTGCTGCTGCTGCAATTGCTTTATGTATTTTGTGGCGATGCTCGGCTTGCTGAGTTGACCTTTGGGCGGCACAGGTGGCTTCACCTTCGCCTCACCAGCCACAGCATGCTCCGAGTAGCTGAGCGAACGATTGTCGCTGTTGCCAATGGAAGGCTTGTACGAGATCGAGCGCTCGGTTTCGGATCCGGTGGTGGATTTGGTGTTGTGCTGCGAGATGGCCTGTTGCGCCTCACGTCGCCGGTTGCGCCGCTCCAAGGATAACTTGACGTCCGTCTTGAGGCGCACATATTTCTCCTTGAGGCAACGGTACTTGTCCTCGAGCAGGCGCTTCTCGCAACGCACCTTTTCGTAAAGTCTGTCCTCGCCCTTGTCCCGGAACCGTTGCTTCTCCATGTCCAGCTCCCGACTGAGCTTGGCCTGCAGTTGGGCCAGCCTGGCGGCATGCTCGCGGCGTATAATCTCCTCCTCGCTGTGCAGGTCCCGCTCCAGCTCACGAAGGATCTCGTCGTGGTTACTCTGCAGCGTGGCCATGCGGCTCTTGTGTTCGGTTACGACGAGGGCTCGCTTGTCCAGCAGCTCGCTCTCCAGGTGCTCGCGATACTCCTCAAGCTGCAGCTCAAACGATTCCTCCAGCTGATGCTGGTGGGACGTTAGTCGAAGGTCGTACTCGTGCCTTAGGCCCTTAACCTTCGCGTCGTGCTCACGCTTGATGGCCTCAAGATCCTTTTGCACCTGGGCATCATTCAGGCTGTGATCTCCGTACCTTTGAGAGCTGTCGCAGACCCCCACACTAGCCGAGTCCTGTGTGGACTTGAGCTGCAACTGCTCCAGCTCGTAGCTGTGCTTTCGACCCAGCTCCTCCAGATCAAAGGTCTTGTTGCCTGGCAGCTGCAGCGAGCCCTGTTCCGACTTGTTTATAATGAAGCTGCGAACGGAGCTGCCCTTGGAATCAGAGTCGGTGTCATCGTGATAAGCCGCAGTTCCGCAGCCTTTCCCCTTCGCTGCCTCGCCCGAAGGGAAGTCCTTGGGGTTCCTTAACATCGAGTCGCACAAGAAGGGATTGAGGCTGTATGGCATGCTCTCTACGACCGGCGAATCGGTACCATTTTCATTCCAATCATCGCCCTCATTCTCCTCCTCCTCATCTGGGTCCTTCACCACCACGACATCCAGGTCAACATTGTCCTCCTCGTCCGGCGACTCCTGAGCGCTCTGTTGTGCATGTGAAATCCCCTGGAGATTGAAGCGTACGCTCTTTTTATCCTCCGATATATCAGATATTGGGTCATCGCGACCCTCTAGTCGCCGGCTTATGTCGGTTATGCTAGAGTCTCGAAGAATACCCTTAACACTTGCTGGCGCTGCCGCGACATCTCCATCGAAATCAAATGGTCCACCAGCAGTGGCACTTTTTTGGTACGACACTGGGCCAAATCCCTTACGTTGCTTTCCCAGGGACTCGGCGTTGCTCTCAAAGTATTCGAGTTTCTTGCTCAATGATGATGACTCCGCTGTCTTTTTAAATACCCCCCCGCCGCCTTGGACCCTTGACTTGGCCAGGTCCAGAAACCGACTCGAGACTCCTCCAAGCTTACGTGGCGTCGTCGCACTGGATGCTGCCGGGACCAGTTTGGCCAGGGATAGCTGTTTGCTTAGATTGCCCAGGGGCGATGGCAGGGGAGACGGAGACGGAATCTCGTCGATCCCCTGCATGCTGCGTATGCCGGAATCCAATAGCGACAGATCGTCCGAGTTGTCAATGCAAGGCGGCATTGCTCCTCCCTCGGCGGCTAACTTTTGACGCGTCTGCTCGACCAGACCGCGGTATATGGCATCGAGTGGATGATCCCACTGTGACTCCTTGGTGCGCGTGTTATGATAGTAGTGGCCATTCTTTTCCTCCGAGTAGCTGTCAATTTGGTAAATATCACATGAAGTGCAATGGGAATCACTCGAAGGTCTTACCATATTTTCCAGTCCGAAGGCAAGGCGGCCATTAGCCCTTCCTTGGCCAGATAAAGCAAATGCTGTTCCCCTTGGGGCTCGATGCCAATTAGAGTTGCATAGTCGTTTATTTCTAAACGATAAAAGAGGTGGATACGAAAGTTATGAATTGAATAAATAAATAAAATAAAATTATTCAAGTTCAACACTAAACTTAAGCTAAAACTAAGCCCCAGAACTCCAAAACATGATGTGTTCTTTACCATTAATCTACACTTTCATAAAAGTTATTTTTCTTTTTATTTTTAAATCATTAAATTAAGGGTTGTCTTACCTCTGCGAACAGACTCAAAACTAAAAGTTTATAATAAATAATAAGTATTCATTTTATAGCCTAAAGTTTTTCCAATTTGTCCTAAAGGCGGAAAGAATTTCTTCCACCCTTAAAGTAGGGGTGTGTTTATGGTTAGGGGTGCCTTGACAAAAGGGGGACAAATTAAATAAGGACACCACCCACCACTATTATTATTTTTAAGCAACCGTTTTAATTAATTGATTTAATTCTTTTAATAAACCTAATAAAAACCAGCACAAATATTTTCAAATTGAAATAAATATTTTTTTTACTTAGTTATTAAATGGTTAAACTTTGATTTCTCTAGAAAATTATCTTAAATAAATATAGTTTTAAAAATGCGAATAAATAAGGTCTTTTTGATGCCATAAGATATTTAAAAAAGCCAGTGGTTATTAAAATTCTTATGAATGAACTCCTACAAATGTTACACAAATTTTATAAGAACTGACATTTTTAAACATGTAAACAATTGAGAAAAGCTTCACTTTTACGAGGTTACGTTTCAACCATTTTTTTCAGAATTCCCATAGAATGTTTTTAAATTTAGATCAGCCCCTTCCATTTATATATGTATTTATTGGCAAATATATGTAACTCACCCTCTTGTGAAGGAAAACAGGCTTCGTCAAATACTTCCTCACAAATAACCGATGTAGCCGGAGATGAATATTCTAAACACTTGGTGGTTGAGGCCGCTGCGGTCATTTCTGCTTCCTTCGCTTCCAGAGACAACGCTGCCGTTGCTGAGGAAATCCTTCGGCACATACTGGTAGTTGTCATTGTGGGAGCTTTCTTTTTTTCTGTTTTCCTCCAAGCCAAAAGGGAATTCGGGATTTATATTTCAAGTAATATTGTCCAACTGACAATCATTGTAGCGTATTGCACAGCGGGATAAGTGAGTCAAAGGACGAATCTTTGTCCGCAGTGCAGTTTGACCTAAAAATGAAAAAGAAATACCTACTGAGTAATCGTTATGTACGCATGTACACATGTATGCATGTGTGGGCTTGCTTTAAAGGTGGGCTGGTCGATTATCTGGTTGGCAACAGGATATTGCACGACGTTTATACATATGTCCTGCGCAGCCTTACGACAGCCAAGCACTTGATTATCCACAAAAATACCCATAAGCAAACTCCTCAAATTTAAAAATTGTTTGAATCAAAGCACGAAATAGCACTCACCTTAAAAATTATAGTAGAGTAATAACGGTATTAATGTGTATCAGTACAAAAAATTGATTTCAATTGAATTGTATTTTTTGTATGTATTCTTGAGTTTTATTTTTAACAGTTTCGAAGCTTAATGAATAGTTCCAATTAGCAAGCCAAAGAAAAAGAGTCTTGTGCGTAAAAAGCGAAATATTGGGGAAACTACTAATAAACTCAACCAAATATAGTTGGCTATAAGTATGTAATATATGAAGTCGATTCAAAATATCGTTATCGTCCTGTTAACGAGGCTATAAGTGACCGAACGCTGTTATGAGATTTGGTGCTGCCAGATCCCAAAAAGTTAAGGAAGCGTCGACAAGTAAGTGTTAGATGTGGAAATGGTAGAATTGGCATTCCACAGTCATTGAAGTGGATTTATAAAATTTTATATTGAAAGGGTTAATTATTAAGTTTCAATTAAAATGAAATTTAACAAGGAAGCATTAAGCCAAGCCAAAAGCATCTCCACCTCATTTTCATAGCTAGCAAACACGATTTAATCGGTGTCAAAGATAAAAATATCGATATAGCCCATACCGATAGACTGACTCTACCTTTTTCATATCGATTTTTTTTCTGCGTATACATAACATAGTTTTCTTTTAGTTGCATTCGAAAAAAAGATAAAAATATCAACGACAAACATTCAAGCTAAATTTCAACAGTCTTAATAGCTTTATTAAGTTATTACGCGAATTCTTAAAACGCGGATTGCATTGGAAAGAAGTGTAAGTCCCGGAACTGAAGCGCATATAATTACTGATATACATATTTTAAGACGAAAATATTGATGTACATGTGAATGTATCTATATATACAAGAAATTAAAAACAACAAATGTTTTAGCATTTGGTTTCCAGTATTTTGATTAAAAGCAATATATTTAAGGCATTTGCAAAACCCACATGTATTTAAATACATATGAGGTACATGTGTTTATAAATTTCAGTGTGTATGTATGTGTATACTGTTTTTTTTTTAATACGTCCTGCATTCGCTTTTTCCTTTGTTAATTTACAAACTAGTTGCAGAAACCAACTTACATGCATTGTATCTATGTATATTTATCTATATGTGGATAGTTGTGAAGTGCATTCTAAACATGCATAAATACCTGGTATTCGGCGGAATACCTGAGACATAGACTGTCACCATAGGCTATGATGTATATAAATATGTGCAGGTGTATGTATGTATGTATGTACATAGCAATGTCGTGGATTCGTAGTTAGTTTTTGTAAGATTTATATTTACAATAAAGATATGTAGCTATTTGAGATAATATTACATAAATATATATTTTGTATCTAAACCAATTATAATATATGTAAAGGTTTGGATACACATGTTTTTATTGGTAAAACTAAATATCGGATTAAAATAAAATAAAAATTGGGGGTAACCGCGCAATAGTTATTTAATAATATTTGTTTTGTGAGGTTTTGCTTAGTAATATTTATGTACATAAAATAAGTGTTAGTATTTAAAGGCAATTTTTAAAATGATTTCATTTTCCGCGTTACAGCAGCATGGAGGATCCTAATCGGATGTTGGCCCACACTGGTGGCATGATGGCACCACAGGGCTATGGTCTGTCCGGTCAGGATGATGGCCAAAATACTGGCAGCGAGAACGAAGTGCGCAAGCAAAAGGACATCGGCGAGATATTGCAACAAATAATGAGCATTTCGGAACAGTCGCTGGACGAGGCGCAAGCTAGAAAGCATACGCTTAACTGTCATCGTATGAAGCCGGCCCTTTTTTCGGTGCTGTGCGAAATTAAAGAGAAGACCGGTGCGTAAATATTTCAATCAATTTTGTTTTCTTACATTTTGAATCTGCTCCACTTGCTTAGACTTAAATTTGCTGATTTTCTTTCAATTATAAGCGGAGAAAAATGAGTTTTCTCTTCAGAATGAAACCAAACCCTATTGGTTTATACTATTTTATTAAAAATAATAAGGGAAAAAAACCTGCGTTGCCTAAATCTTCCAGTCTTTTCAAATGATTTATACAAAATAATATACATATATTATATGATTTTGTTTACAGTCCTTTCAATTCGCAACACTCAGGAGGAGGAGCCTCCAGATCCACAACTCATGCGACTGGACAACATGCTGATTGCCGAAGGCGTTGCAGGGCCAGAAAAGGGCGGCGGTGGCGCAGCAGCAGCTTCTGCTGCGGCAGCTAGTCAGGGCGGATCTCTGTCAATAGATGGGGCTGATAATGCCATTGAGCATTCCGACTACCGTGCCAAGCTGGCACAGATTCGCCAGATATATCATCAGGAATTGGAAAAATACGAACAGGCATGCAACGAGTTTACCACTCACGTTATGAACCTTTTGCGCGAACAAAGTCGCACCAGGTAAGAGACTCGACTAGCTAAGGCAATTGGAAGGTTAGTGCAACATTTGTCGCTTTTTTTTTGTAGACCCATTACACCGAAAGAGATCGAGCGCATGGTCCAGATCATACACAAAAAGTTTAGTTCCATACAAATGCAGCTGAAGCAGTCGACCTGCGAGGCTGTCATGATCCTACGTTCGCGCTTCCTGGACGCTCGTCGCAAGCGCCGCAACTTTAGCAAGCAGGCATCGGAGATTCTCAATGAGTATTTTTATAGTCACTTGAGCAACCCCTATCCATCCGAGGAGGCCAAAGAGGAACTGGCACGAAAGTGCGGAATAACAGTTAGTTATACATTAAAATACCTAATACATTGATCAGCACACGTCCCAATCCCCTTCAGGTCTCTCAAGTATCCAATTGGTTTGGCAACAAGCGAATTCGCTACAAGAAGAACATCGGCAAGGCCCAGGAGGAGGCCAACTTATATGCGGCCAAGAAGGCTGCGGGCGCCTCGCCGTACTCGATTGCCGGACCGCCGAGTGGTACCACCACACCGATGATGTCACCCGCCCCGCCGCAGGACTCAATGGGCTACCCGATGGGCTCCGGCGGCTACGATCAGCAGCAGCCGTATGACAACAGCATGGGCGGCTACGATCCCAATCTCCACCAGGACCTAAGTCCCTGAGGATAGCACCATATAACAATATACATACGTACATACATACATATTTTTTAATGACTGCTTGTGGTGTTGTTGTGCTACGTCCGTGCGTGTATGGTGTGAGTCTGTATTGACGAGAAGGTTGGCAGTCTATCCAATAATGTATACGACTAAAATATATAATAATAATTAAATGCGCACCTTCTTAAGCATTGGTACATGCATCCCGCTTATATTAAAATCGATTTCTATTTACCTATATTTGTGGATATATACGTAAATTGCATATACCTATATAAATCGTAGAGTAATTCAGGGCGTGGTGCAAATGTAAACCTTTATTTTTTTTCTAACGCATAAAGTTTTTTAAATTTTGTAATCAAAAGTGTAGCCGAGACATTCCTTTGGCAGCAAGCAGCAGGTCTTCCTTGCCACAGTTGGAGCTACTTGGAGAGCCCAACAAACTATAATTCATGTCCGATCGATCAAAGAGAAAAGCTAACTGAAACTTCGAATAATGATCCCGTATTAAACAATATACATTTTAATTTACCCTTTTGCAAATGCGACCTTTTAGCATTTTTGTAGTATTATATTTAATATTGAACGAGTATTTTTCATCAAAGGTTGACCTTTAAGCAGGCAAACATTTGCACCACCCTGCTTGAATGACCTAAATTATTCAAAAAACTAAACAAAAAAATACGAAAAATGAACAAACCATGATGTTTATTTGTGGCAACACAGTACAGCATGTATACGACAATGTTTACTAAAATCTGTATGAAATTTTTAACTTGAACACTATGAAATTTATCCAATGTATACGATGTATATGAAGTTTAACGAACAACATGTCAGCAAAGTCGGAAAATCAATTATTAACATCAACATTTAAAGCGATTGACGGTGCATTTTTTCTTCATCTGTTGTTATGTTTTATTTCTAAAGACTATTCCTTTTTATTTGAATAATCCGTGCAAATTCAAATACTTTAGTTGTACGCAAGTCACATTCTTACACCAAACGGTAAAACTTCGAATAGGTGTCATAATTTTAATTCGCTTTTAAAACTGTTCGTGAAACTTTCACAAATTAAATATATTTTTAAAAAATCGTTTGTATCCCAAAATAGCCACAACAGAAAAGTGAAAATGTTCCCAATTTCAAAATAAACAATAAATAACAAATAAATAATTGGTCTAATTTGTAAAACTTACATGCAAAATATGAGAACAAATTCTTTCTATGTAACCCGAAAAATATATATTAATTTTAGCATTACATGAATAACTTAATAAATAAGTACTATATATCATACATTGGTATTTTAATGTTCTTTATCGACGGTGTACAGTGAACTTGGGACCTAGCTCTTGTTGGTGACTCTACTTATACCTGATGCGGATCGTGGTTTATATGGTAAATATATATTTTTTAATTTATGAGGAATGCAAACGTTCAGCGAACTGACAGGCGAATTAATTAAACGTGCTGGAAAATAAGGTCTTTCGCCTGTAAAACAGTGAAACCAAATGAACTCTAAGGATTCAACACAAACCATCGTGTCGAAACAGTTAAGCCTTTGCCCAGCATATATTTCCCTTTTTATGGTAGGTGAAGGGATTCCACCTGGTAAGCTTAAATTAGAGCTGAGCCACGTTTTGCTACACACCCCCAGCTTTTTGTAGTCAGCGCTGTTACTTCAGTGCCAAGTTGTGTAATTTGGGAAAGCTAGGATACCACCTAAAATAGGCGATTGCTTTCCACTTCTACGACTACTGGTGGTATCGTATTCATTCCTTGCAGCTTCTTTAGTGGGGATAGTGGGGCACTCCCATCCCACACCGTTCATCAGCTGTCGTAATTTGATCAGAATAGTTCCATATTATGAGTGCATTCTCCTCCGACCAGCTAGCTTTTTAGCAATGGCTCTGTGCTTACCCGGCGGCCTATTAAGACACTTAAGTCAAGTCCAACAACACGCTTTGAGGGTATATGGGATTATTTATTTAGTATTGGCATTAAGTTAGACTTTACAGAGAATATTTTAAAACTTAACAGAAGAAAACACTTAGGGTCTAATTAAATATGTGTGTATGTACAAAAAAAATGTCTTGAATATCTAAATTGTGTGAACAAAAAACTATCTGGCTGGTGTACATAATAAATATTACCGGAATTTACTATTCTGTTAAACGTATGCCTGAAATCAGCAAAGCAAACGGAAAAAGTATCTCCTTTGTGCGGTTAATTAGTTTTTCTTTCTATTTTTTACGTTTTGTTTGTTTAATTATTATTTTTTTTTTTTTACATTCGTGAATACATATTTTTTTTCTAATTAGCTGCTCAAGTCTGATTTCTAAAAATATGTAGCGTTTTATTCGTAAGTTATATTTTGTATATTACAAGTTATAATTTTGCAGTCTAGCAACTTTAATACAACATAGAGTATACGCATTTCGATGACGCCTTTAAATTCCTGTCTGTGTACATATTTAAAATACATATTGTATATACATAATTAGGTAAAGCGAGAAGCCTTGTGTTCATCGAGACATTCATGTTCATAGTTTAAATATACATTTAACTGCACAAAAAATGTAACTTTAGTTGGTTTTATTTTAAATTTATTTAAATATTACGCTAGCAGATAATAGTAATTTAGTTACAAAATACAGCAGTTTGTCGAACAGCATCGTCCCGAACCGCCTTTGCTGTTCTGTCTTTGATCTATAAAAGATAAAATCAGATAATTAGTTTGGGGTTTATAGATTTTATAGAATTTAACACCAAGACCCATTTAGTTGATGGCGTTGACGTTGGCGTATCTGTTGTCACGGAGGTTTTCGTTTTCAAATTTGGCCACGCCCACTTCCGCCCTCACAAATCGTGAAAAACAAAAAAGGTAAAACACAATAAAGTTGTTCCAGTTTCATCCTAAAATTTGTCTATCCCTTTCGCACTTTTTAAATGATATCTTTTTGGACAAATGAAAGTGTTTGTTGTCATTTGACTAATAAATTCTCTTATAATTTAAAAAAATAGTCTTTTATAAATGAATGGGCAAAGCTAAGAAAGTTTTAATAAAGAACACGTAGGGGAGTCTTTATAAAACTGCAAAAATACCTTAAAGGGAACAAAAGGTCGTTACTCAATTCACGTACAAATTATGCAATTCTACTACACACATTAAATATAAGTATTTGGCTGGATATGACCATACCTTGTGAATTGGGTTCTGGCAAATTATCACGTGGCACTAAATGCATAACAGTCGTTTTGCCTAATGGAAGTCCCAGTGCTCCTAAGGTTACATTGCAATGAAGAAATCGCCCTTGATAAATCAAACGCAAGATGTCGGCTTTTGATACAGCTTCTCGGGTCCAATCTAAAGTAGAATATATGGTTAAGTATTTAATTAATGGCATCTAATTTGTTTTCAAATTAAACAAGAAAAACTTTCACCAGATGTTCTTACCTTCGGGCCAATTATCGAATACTGTTTGTGCAATATCACCTGCGGAATCTGATGGGTTAAATATAAATTCTTTTGTTTTACCACTAACGAGAATTAGGCGTAGGTTAATCTGAAAATAAATAATTCAATATTTAATGTTACAAAACCATTAATAAGCTGCCCAAAGTTTTAACTTCCAGGGCATGAACTGATAAACAAGCTTTATAGTTAATACAATCATATCTTCATATTGAAAAACTTACTTTATCAGATGGAATCGTTCGGTGCATCTTCTGTGATGTTAACGGAGTTATATTAGCCTTAATATTGCTGCAACAGTGTGATGAAACATCTGGTGGACTGAGAATGGACGCGGATGCGTCACTAGCTAAAGATGGCCCCGCCGCCGGCTCTGAAGATGTCATTGTCGATGAGGAATTGGACAGGAGTTGAATCTGTTTTCCCTGATATCGTAAAGACGGTTGCTTCTTCACCAACGAGTGGGATTTTCTTTGCTGATGCACGGCTGCAATGGTGTCTGTGCAATTGGTAGATGACGATGAGGACGGCAAAAGCGCTTGGGCTTGAGCAATGACAAAACTATTTTCAGTTACTAATGGTGACGCCGCCGACGAATGTGTATTAGAAGAACCTTTGGCATTCTGCGATTTTCGCTTCTGTTGTTGACTAGCTACAATAGCCGTGGTAGTTTGTTCATGCTGATGCTGCTGAGGTGGAGTCGTTGGAGTTGTTGGTGTATCAATCGATGAAGTAGACGACATGGCATCCAATTTAATTATCTGTATCAAAGTTACCTAGAATCCACCGATTTACTTGCGTTTTTCTAGAGCGTATTTATCATTTGACACTAGTTGTTGTAATGTTAGCTTTCAATTATTATTCTTCTGACTGCGCAGTATCGTATTTCATAATAGCTAGGTTCTTCTGTCTGTAATTATCTGATCCCCTATGACCAAAAGCCATATTTTGTAAATTTCTATTGGATTTTCTTTTCTTTTCTTCTTAAGTTCTTTTTCATGAGAGATAGATACAACTTATTGGACACCTATAACCACAATGGGCTCAGATGTTTTTCAAGGACTTTTATTGTTTTTAAATCAATTATAGATTCGACTGACGTTTGTACTACGTTAAGCTTGTCCTTGCTCAACGCGTTTGAAGGGAAAACGTCAATATCTTTAGCTTACTGCACATCAAAATGTTCTGCCAATATCTATTTTCCCGAAGCTACATAAATAAAAAAGGACAAATTGACATATATACGTATGTATGTACATATGTACATATGTTACATATTATATTTCCAATATATTTTCGCTTTCAGTTCATAGGTTTATAGATGTTTTGCACACACAGAAGTAGAAATATATTCAATTCTGTTTTTTTTTACTATATTTATACATTTGTTGTTGCCCGTGATGACACCAAAATAAGTTTTTTATAACGACACGATTTACACTCATTAATTGGTAAATAGATATACATACTCATTGCAGTTACAAAATCAGTGTGACCAAGAGCTACAAGCACTTTTGTTATTTATTTATTTATTTATTTTTAAGTGGCGGTACCCACATCAAAGAGTTAATTCCAAATGCGACGCTCTCACATTCGCCGTCACGGTGGAACGATCGGAATTTTCGGAAGATGTGAAATTCAGTTTTTAACGATAAAAGTTGCTGTTGCGTTTTAGGGTGTTGTTTCTTCCTACTAAAAAAACTACCATTACGATTAAGTTCTGCAAGTAAAACATATTCTGCACCCAACAGCAGTTTGGTATAAAAACGATAAATATTTTTTTAATTTAAAAAAAATCCTAATTTGCTTGCGATAAAACAAAAAAACAATAATATAATCGAATAAATGAATTTAAGAACCTAATTTGTAAAGTTTTGCTCTCCATCATATTTATAATAAATACTAAGTTATCGAAGTTATTTTTGTGCGACAAGACTTTTCCACTACGTGCAGTGTGCAAGGGCTATAAGATGACTAGTTCAGTATTTTATTAATATGTTAATCGGAAGAGCTCATATCGATGCTTTATCCACGCCGGTTAGGTGTCAAACGTGTGCGACTTAAAGTCTTTTGCTTTTGTTAATTATTTTTTTTGTAAAAAGATTATTTTTATTAAGTTCTTGAAAGTTGCAGTTACAATAACATGATAGTAATTTAACGTATCTTGCTTGGTATTTTCTTATTACACTGATTTGGTGTGAATGTCGTCCTACCATGGAGAGTACGAATTGCAAATCTAACTGATCATAACATATACGTATGTGTAAATTCTGGTTTTTTCTTTTTACACATTAATTTATTATACATAATTTTTATATATTTGTGAAAGAGATAAGAGATGAACGCAAATGCTTAGAGCGCATTCCGTTGTAGCAGAGCACAACAAATTCAAGTCTTTGGGTTCAGTTTACGTTATTCATTTGAATGCACGATCAACAGAAAAGGCTTACACACATACATTTACGAATGTACATACGCACTTGTCATAACAGCAATAATAAAAGAATTGTGATCGCGATCGCCCAAAACAAAGGAGTACTTACAGTTCGCACACCAAATATTTCGTGGATATGTTCAATTGTGCGAAACCTTAAAGAATAGAAAAGATATTGTACAAGATCAAGTGTAAACACAATGTGTCAATAAAAAGCACACACTGAATTGTGTACATTGCTTAATGAAAACGAGCGAATTCAGGTTGAAGTTCACATGGTTATACACATAGGGACATACAATTTCCGATAAATCCTTTAATTTGATTGCATCTATATTGTGCACAAATACATAAGTACCAGTGTATGTAGACTGCATAAGTTGATGTAAACTATGGCTTCATTTTGTTGTAATTAATTAGAATTTTGTTTAGCTCTAATAGGAGTCGATTCTAACAGACGTACATGTCCAGATCGATTGGTTTGTGATCTCAAGTTTTATAGTTTTAACTATGAGCTCTATGCGAACATGAAACAAACAAATACTTGACATGACTGTTGCAAATTTTAAAATCATTTATATATTAAGTTACACGAAAGTAAAGTCTAATGCATATAATAAAAATAATAATAATATAATCATATCATTCAAGGTTAATCACCGGCCCCAATTGTCTTCAAGGACAATGGATCTTTTCTGTTCTGAGAGCATAGTTTATGAATCTGATTCGACTTTATATCGATTGAACAAACATCAACAAAATATGGGCTTGGAAGCGCGAAGTGAGCCCACATCTAAGTGCTCCTCCTATGGCGCCCCAACTAATAGTGATGTGGATGCCGATGTAGATACTGACGCCGACGCAGCTGAGAGTCCAGCCAACTTGTCTCCCAATGCAGTTTTATGCCAGAGTGACTATGTGTATATTTATGCATCCGTGGACGTAGAATCTTCAGCCACCACACCAAAAACTCAATCGCTGTTGCCGCCCCCTCCTCAACAACAACATCAACAGCAGCAACAATTCAAACCTGCTGCGACGACACCTTCCCTGCAACGGATTACCCATTCAGCACAGGAAAGAACTACATCACTGCAGCATCATCTGGAGAGGCAACAGGGTAAACTGACCCCCGCAACAGTCAGCGTTAATATGGCCATCGGAGATCCGACATTTTTTACTGATCGATGTCTGGAAAATGCGCTAAAGGCTGAGGAGAAGCACAACCAAATTGTCGATACATATTTTTTTACTGTCCAAAAGGATATAACGCCGGCGATGCGAAAGATTGTCGCCGAGTGGATGATGGAGGTAGATGTTCTTGTGTCTACAATTCTACAATTCAGCACATATATAAATATAACGTTTATGTTTATTATTTTCAGGTCTGTGCTGAAGAGAAATGCCAAGAGGAGGTCGTCCTATTGGCAATAAATTACATGGACCGATTTCTGTCCAGCAAATCTGTGCGCAAAACGCATCTTCAGATTCTAGCTGCTGCCTGCCTCTTACTTGCTTCAAAGCTGCGAGAGCCCAGCTCGTACGCCCTGTCCGTGGACTTGCTGGTTGTTTATACGGACAACAGTATATACAAGGACGATTTGATTGTGAGTAATTGTTTATTATGGAATAAGAGTGGTTTTCTTGCTCCCGTAAACTTCTTGTAAATTAGTGCTTACGCTTATATTTGATGTTTCTTTATGCCTTTCAGAAGTGGGAGCTGTATGTTCTGAGCCGTTTAGGCTGGGACCTTTCGTCGGTCACTCCTTTAGATTTCCTTGAGCTCTTATTAATGCGTTTGCCCATAAAACGGAAAAATTTCCCAGACATAAATATTGGCAAAATTAGGGGACATGCCCAGGCATTTATATCGCTGGCAGCAAAAGGTAACATCCTTAAGCTTTTGGTTTATTAAATATTCACATTCCATTTGTATTCGTATTTGAAAGAACATAAATTTGCCAAGTACTCGGCCAGCACAATAGCTGCATCAAGCATAGCGGCCTCTATGAATGGCCTCAAGTGGCATCTATGCTCCGGACATAACTTACACTTTCTATTAAGCCTGATGACTGACTTGACCAGCGTGGAGCAAGTGAGTTATACATTTAAGGAGAAACAACTGGTAATAAACATGCGATTAATAATGTATATACGTTTAGGATCAGCTGCAGGATTGCATGCTACATATGGAGGCCATTTTCAAGGAGCACAGCCAGAACCTGCAGCCGTTCATTGTGAGCATAGAGCCGCCCCCGCCGCCGCCGCCGCCCCAACAGACATCAGCAGCATTATATTATCAAGGCCGATTGAAGATTCATGAAGCGCATCAGTACCAGCAGCAGCCAAGGCCGCCCAAAATTGTAATACCATCTTTGCCATCTGACTCCGTGGAACAACAAAACCAACACCAGCAACACTGTCTCAGGAATGCCCTGTCCTCCCGAAGGACACAAACGTGCAAAATGCAGGCGCAGGCTCAGAATGAACTCAAAGATGTGACATTTTGAGCAGCGATATCAACGCTTTCGCTGAACTAAACGATATTTCACTAAGATAGTTTTTACAAAGTCATTTAATTTTTAATTAACTAGATTTACCCACTTTTTTTTACTTTCTATGAAGGATTTAACAACAAGCTTTCGTTTCTTATCCTTTAACGGTATACTGTAATTAATTGTAGACCTTTAAACGGTTACATTATTCACCCATCCCATCCTATGGTTAATAAGATATGCATATATCTGAATATATATACAATGCTGATAGATAAACAAAATATACACATAAATTTGGGTATATATAATTGAAGTGAATAAAACATAAAATCGAGACTGATTGTATACAGTAAAGCAAAAAAGTCCTAATTTTTGTACATATATAAGCCTTAACTCCCAGCCAGCTAGCGAGCTAAAATAAAGCCTTTTACATATACAACACATCGAGTTGTAGATGATTAAATCTTGATACAGAATATAATACATTGTTTTATTGTCAAATAACCATTTTAAATTCTGTTTGCGGAATTATTTACCCAACAGGAACTAACAAAGACAAGCTTTACGTTTCTGCATTTAAAACTCGATATCTAATTTTTTGCAAATTTTCGACAATTTTGACGATGATAAATACGCCTCTAAAAATGGAGAAGAGCAAACCAAATCCCGCTGAAATCGGTTCAGTTTTAGCCAAGTTACGATCAAAAAACCAATTTAAATTGTTGTAGTTGAGTTGACATGAATTGTTGTAGTTGTTGTAGGCTTCAATCTTGTCGAGATTCAGTGCAAATTCAACGATTTCTTGTTTCCAAGTACCACGCGAACAGAATCAGCAGATGGAGGATGAACTTTGGTGCAAATGGTGCTAATGGTGGTGGTACTTTTGAATTCTGATGACAGCTAACTTATTTTTAAAATTGTAGTGTTGGAATGTGCGAAACTATCGATATTTCTGTTATCTCTGGAACAATTTAAGTGTGACCAGTTACATTTAAGGCAAAAATGCACTATGTCAACTACGGAAGATTCAGCTTTTTAAAAGCATTCCTTTGCAGACACACTTCCGCAGTTTTTGTGACAAACATTTTGCAAACATTTTCTTAACGCGCTGCCGCCTTTTTTACGGCCCAGCAGCAACACATCGAAGATGCTCTACCTAGAAGACTACCTGGAGATGATCGAGCACCTGCCGCGGGAGCTGCGCTACCGCTTCACAGAGATTCGCGAGCTCGATCTTGCAGTCCAGAGTGAGTTGTCCCCCAAAACGATCTTTGGTTGCAGCGTCTAATCCTCCATACCCTCTATCCACAGACAACATGGACACGCTGGACAAGAAGGCGCACCTCTTCTTCAAGCCGTGCAAGCGTGACGAGCTGCAGCACGAGTCCTGTACGTGCAACATGTGCGCGTGATTTTCGCGCACCAACATCCAGCAGCTGAACCAGCTGGAGCGCGAGCCGCTGCTCCGTCGGGAGGACGCTCCGTACTATGCCTTCTACAAGTGGCTGGCCGACGGCCCAGACTTCTGGCACGGCTACGAGCAGCTGACTAACTTTATGGACATCGAGTACCCGCACAGCGTCAATATGCTGCAGCGCTTCTACGTGCTGCCGGAGCTGCTCACGGCGTGAGTGTGTCCCAGAGGTGCAAGAGGAGCAGGTTAATGGTATCATTCTGTCCGCAGGTACTTCTATCATGTGGTCCGCGCCGGCTTCAACCCGCTGGTCCAGCCGATGCAGTTCTCCCTTGAGTTCGTGTGGCTCATGGGCGGGGTGACCCTGCTGGTGCTGTATCTCTACGGGACACTGCTCAGCGAGAACGTGTACGGTGGCATATTTGGCATATTGGCATATTTGGATCTCCTATGAGATGTTCCACAGCTTCGTGGCGAAGATCTACGAGCGGCCGCTGGCGCGGGACCCAAAACCCAAGAACGGACAAAGCGCATTTGTCAGGCAATAGGTAGGCAAAACATATTTATTTTTCCTGAGTTAACATAATTTTTTTGTTATTCTAATAGTTGAAATTTAGATTTAACGGCTAACGTTTTTTTTTTTTTTTTTTAATTTTAGTGTTGGAAAGTGCGAAACTATCGATAATTCTGTAAGCTCTGGAACTATTTTAGTGTGACCAGATACATTTAAGACAAAAATGCACTATGTTAACTCCGGAATATTCGGGATTTCAAAAGCTTTCCTTTGCAGACGTGTGTTGCCGCAGCTTTTGTGCAAACACGTGCATTTTTTTGCAAACATTTTCTTAACGCGCTGCCGCCTTTTTTACGGCCCAGCAGCAACAAGAGGACTACCTGGAGATGATCGAGCACCTGCCGCAGGAGCTGCGCGACCGCTTCACAGAGATGCGCGAGCTCGATCTTGCAGTGCAGAGTGAGTCGACGAGCTGCAACACGAGTCCTTGGACACGGAGTTCCACAGCCTGCGCGGCGAGTACTTCCAAGTGATGGAGGACGTCGACGAGCAGGTGGCCATCGCGACGCAGATCCATGAGCAGCCAGCGGCACCGCAAGCTGGAAAAGCGTCGCGAGACCATCTGCACGGTGCCTGTTCATGAAAAGCGCGCCAATCTCAACCACTCACTGCCCGTTGTCGCTTCCGGCTCGGCCGCCGCACCGGGACCTACAACCTGCAGCAGCTTGGCGGAGGAGCCTCCGCTTCCAGCGCCATTGCGGCAGCTGCCACTCAAGCGATCGTGGCCACCCAGCAGATGCAGCAGGGCCGCAGAACAGCCACTCTTAAGGCCAGCTATGAGGCGGGCCAGAGTGGCATACAGCAGCCCGGCGGAGCAGCTGCAGTGGCGGCCGGAACTGCTTTGGCAGGAGCGCGCGCAGAAAAGCAAAGAAGCAACCGGCGATGCAGGCGACCCGCTG
>VNJV01001842.1:0-32045 GCA_008042635.1 Drosophila nikananu
CAGATAAAGAATCGAATGGCAAACATTCCGCAAGGCTGTCCACGATTACGTATACGCACTGTTCGCCCATGGGCTTTTTTTTTCCTCCTCCATTTCGCTTTGCTTTTGCCTTCTTGCGAGTGCCCGCGAGTTCTGTGCCTGTAGTATCCGTATCTGTATCCGTATCTGCAACTGTATGCTGTATGAGAGCGTGTATTTAGCAGATAATGAGTGCCAGAGTCCGCGTGCGTGCTGGTTGTTGTAAGTGTGAGTGTGTGGCTGATCATGCGACCCAGCGAATTAAAAGGGGGAAACGTTCTCTTTCAACAGAATACTCTTTACGTGGTACATAGGTTTTGAGGGGCGGTTTGGGTTATTTCCCAAATTAATGGTAGTTTTTCATAATGAAACAAAGAAAAGAACGATTAAACTTAGGTTGTATAGGAAATATAAAAAGAATTTTGGTCACAATATTATTGAATTTTTAGCATATTTTTCATTTAAAAATATAATTAAAACACATTTTTTATTTAAACCTATTGAATTATTAAAACATTTCTCAAAAATATATATAAAATGCTTTCTCAGAAGAACCTATAACATTTTATAAAGTATTTATTATAAATACATAGTTAGAATACATTTTATAAAGTATTTGTTATAAATACATAGTTAGAATACATTTTGAATAGAAAACTAGTGAATTGTTGAAGTATTTCTCAAGAAATAAACAAATAGAAAACATTTCGGTTAGATTTTTAAAGAATTTTGTAAATATTTCTCATTAAAAAAAGTAAAGAAATTTTTTGTTTTTGGCTAAATTTGCTCCTTTGATTTTATAAAAATCGAAGCCAGTCTAATAAAAATTCCAATTACTTCTAAATTGTTAATATTTTTCAGTATGTTTTATTATATTATATAGATTACTTCTTCAGCAGATAACTATTTCAAATTGAACGTATTTGTAATAAAATACATAGTTAGAAAATGTATTTTAATTAATTTGTACATAAGTTATGAGGAAATAAATTTTATAGAGCTTCTTCTCAGATAAACAAAATAAATCAAATATTTCCCATAGGCTAAGAACAAAATATAAACTTTAATATGTGATAGATTTTGTACTAAAATTAAATTAAATATTTACAAGCTTAGCTTTGCTTCCTCTTTATTTTTTTTTTCTCTACGAAGTTTTTTTTTTCAACCAAATGCCATGCTTGATCTGGCAAGCGATATTCCCCAACTTTGGCAATGTTTTTCCACCTGAAAACGCTAGCTTCGTGGCTCTTGCAATTCGCAATTATTTCTCTCTCTCACATTTTTTTTTGGCCAAGTCAAACAGTAATTTATTTAAGTAGCGTTATGGCCCTGTATACTTTTTGGGTTTTGTAACACTTCGGGTCACTTCCGGTGACGACAACTTCTTTGAAACTCTGCTTGCTGGCGGCGGCAGCGACGACTTTTATGACCCAGATAAAAGTAAACGTGTTGGTCAACATAGTAGGAGGAGCCAGAGAGAAGAGAGGGCAGAGGGTTCATGAAGTGCTAATGAAAAATGCTCAGCATTTGCCTAATGAAATTATAACTGAGCCACTAAGTGGGCCATAAAGAGGAGCAAACAGCTTAGAGGGGGGGACGAATGGCGATGGGCGACTTCGAGTTTTGGGGCATTTTAGAAATTTTTCATTCAAACTGCTAGCAGGTCGACCATGTAACCCATTTAACGCACATGGCAGCGTAGAATTTGACAGGCACATGGCGCCGCATTTTCGTTTTTCTTCTTTATTCAGTTAACGCTTTTTAAGCTCATGAGCTAGCTTTTCATTTATCGATACACCTAAGCACACACACACTGTACACACACAATGCCACAATGAACAATAATTTATTTAATTGCCGCAGCTCTTGTTCTTTCGAAATTAGAACACACACACTGCTGCTGCTCCCTGGCACGCGATTAAAAACTAACACACATTGAATTTAGTAAGCTAAAACTGTTTATTAGCTGTCAGATATTCCACTCTATATAGATATATGTAGCAGTGTGCTGTGTGTGCATATAGATGATGTGTCATCGCGTATACGCAGTGTGTGCAGCGAACGAACGCTCGTTGTTTGGTGGCTTTTTTAATTGCAAAAAAAAAGTCTGTTTGCTGTTTATACGCTCCACTCAGAGAGTCAGTTTGTGTGGATTTAATTCTCCAATTCTGCAATTGCTGTTGTTGTTTCTACCACCTCTGGTAGCTCTTTGCCTTTGTTTGGGCCTAATGCCTGCTCAATGTTTTGGCCTCGTTTTGGATTTATTTGCCGTTCATGCGCCACACCTAACTAAAGTCAAGTAAAAAGCAGCCAAGCAAGTCGAAATTGAAGGCTGCCTAGGCAGAGCCCCTGCATGGAAACGAATCTCTGCTCCAGAAAGCATTGGGAACTGCACCGAAAATTGTGTGCTGCTTTCTCCACCCGCTGGATTAATATTTAGCCTTTAATCTCCACTCAAATTTATCTTATCTTGTTTCTACAAGAACCTGGTGCCCATTTCCGCCTGGAATTCATAGGCTTACAAGGCGCTGACTGATGGCCTCACGGGGAGCGAAACCTGAATAGGGGAAAGAGCCAGGGCGCAGCAGTAAATGACATTTGGTGACACACAAATGGCTTGTATAACCGATCGGCGATCGGTAATCAGCCAGTCGCATCGACCCACTTTTCACAATCACACCACAGACATACACACCCTAATCATTATCAGCTGCGCACCTTGGCACCTGCGACTGGCGACTGCCATTGCTTATCACCCTCTGTAGCCCGAGCCCAGAGATCCATGGTTCATTGTACTCGGATCCCTCATTCCCCTGCCCGTTCACCTTTGTTCTGCATGCGTTTTTCGAGTCTTGTTTGATTTTGTGAGAGTTTCCTTCGCTTTGGTTTTTGTCCAATCCAAAAAATAACACTGCCAGAAGATAGAGAGAAACATCGATCCGGACTGAGACTGGTCCAATAGCTGCCAAATGACACAAAAAAGAACCCGCGACGCCGCGACGTGCTCAACAACATATCAGTTTTCGTTTCAGTTCAAAGAATATACATATATCGGAAAGGAGCGATAAGCGATAAGCAATAATGCATCCTTTGAAGGTTTTGGGTTGCGTGTCAGGAGTGCATTTGCACTGAAACATTTTGAAGCATGTAAATGCACTATCTGGTACGACATTCCGGAACGTACGATCCTCCCGAATGCAAGAAAATGCGAATACAAAACAATATAAAACATACGATTATATATGCAATTTTTGTGATGGTGTCAAACTGATTATTCTTTATATTTAAATAGAGCTAAGTAAGTCTACTCCTAAGTAACACAACTAATATGTATAAGAACTGTTTTTTTCCAATAAAGAATACAAATAAAATATGAATATGTCTTCTATGAAGAGTTGTATACGTATCTTGTGGTTTTATTTAATTTCATTTAAAAAGGGGGCACTTTGCTTTGAGACCAGCTTTTACCTATGGCGGTGTAGCGTTGCATAGAGAGGTAACCTTCAGCTGCAAGGTTTCTTGGTCGCGAGCTTTCGACGACCTTGAACATGGCGACTCTAATTGAGCCCAGTATAGTTGGCAATTAAGCCACGAGGTCTGTAATTGTGAGCTAAACTTGGGGTTGGCCTAAAACTAATGGCCAGCTTGAAACGAAAGCAAACGGAAGATAGACAAGAAAGGTTACAAAATAAGCCCATAGTACTCACAAATATAGCTAATTTTTTGGACAACTAAAACTAAATATTGCATATTTTACAGCGTCAACCCCACAAACCCCCCCGCGAAAGGCATAAAAAAGAGCTTTCTACCGCGACCACGCAACGTAGCATAAATAGCAGCATAGAGGGAAATCCCCGGACGTCACGCTGCCACCACTTGAGACCAGAAGGTGGCGCTCTCTCAACAAAAGCTCAGCGGCTTTGGAGTTGCCACGAAAATCCGCAAGATGGTGAGGCTGATAATGGTTTCTGCACGAAATATTCAAAAATAACTGTGGTACTCTGTTCTGTCCAATCCATCAATCATCGAGTCGCCGAGCCCCGAAAGAACCAAATTAGTGTCAGTCATCACAATCACTTCAAATAACCTCAATTGGCTATGCGCTTTGGCAGTGTGGTTAGCTGGTTGTGTAGCCAATTATTGCCGCAGTCAATCCCACAGCCACTATCTTCACTGCCGCCGCGACAAGCTAAAGCAACGTTAAGAAATAAACATGGGGAATCATCCGGAGGCAGACGAAGAACTTGAGGAGGAGCTCTCAATGCACCACACTTCAAGGCACCAAGTATTGCAGCATTAACCGGATATTCAGTAATATTCCTTAAGGAATTTAAATATTCAACATTAACCATATTAACTGTCATATTTCTTAATGAAATTGAAATATTTTAACATTAATTGGATTTCCAACTATTTTTCAAGAAAAGGTAGTAGAACTAACTGATGGTAAGCCTATAACTGTAGCTTCTAGTTAATATTAACTATAATAACTCGGCACATAATCCCATAAGAATAAATAAATCGAAAATATTTGTATTTCGCCAATTTCAACTATATAGATCCGAATATGTAACTATTCGCAAAATGCCGCTCAACTTGGAAACCTTCAAATTTAAATGTATATCCAGAGAAACCCCGATATATTATAGTGACAAAAAATATCACGCAAAGTATCATATGAAATGTATTCCTATCATTAATATATCGAAATTTTATATGTAAAAAAATCGCAGTTAAATTAATCGCCTCATGTTAATATTAAGCAGATTATCGATTTATCGCATATATATCGAACTGATAAAATATCGATTTATCGTACATATATCGACGTGTTAATAAATCGATTCATATATCGACTTTGGCATTGTGAATCGATATTTTCCTCCTACCCTATCAAGAACCAATCGTTATGACGGCTAGAAAAGTTGAAATAAATTCGATTCTCTTTCGTTTTTTATGGTTTGTGTTTGTTTTATATATATATAAATTTTAAATTAATAAAATTTACTTGCTATATTTCTATTCTTTATAAGTTCATTTTTATATAAATAATAATTTTAAATCGCACATTCTTCTCATTAAATTTATATAATATTATGCTTTGTTTATGTTTTATGCAGTTTTTGTTTCGTTTGTTTGTTTATTTAATTTGAATTACACAACATTACTTTTATTTAGAATTATACCTTTATCTGTACTGTTATCGTTATCTCCTTCCGTATTATTATATGTATGTTAAAATGTGGTGTTTCTTACATATTATTGACACTGTATGTACTTCAAATTAGTGAGAATTGTTCTGTTTGCTTCTCCATCTTTGAGTCGCTGTTATATGTTATTAGATGGTTTTTATGCTGGCTTTACATTGTATTTATATTCCGTGTGGTTGCTATGGTCGCCGCTAACTCCGAACTAATTTCATTTAATAAGCGTCTAGCACTGCTCGATGATTGTGGGTATCAGTGCTCGACGCGACGTTTTACACTTGCATTCAATAATTTAAGAGTATTTAATAGAGGACTAAGTTAGTATACGCTCTGTAGGTTTTGGCCAAGTAAATTATATATTTATAAAACAAAATCAAATTCAATGCGTTTCATTTTCTTCTCTCCTTGCCTTCTGCGTGTGTAAATGAGTTGATATTAATGAGGCTTATGCGGGTGAGTGTGGGATGAGATGTGCACGTGAAGGGGTGTTAATGATAGTAAATAAATACAACATAATACAAATAAGAGAGAGGATTTCCATGTTGTAACGAACAAAGTAAACAATTTTAAACGCTGCCGAAGTCTCTAGTCGCGCATTCGTTTCATTTCCAAGCATCTCCATAACGCGCGATCCCTGGCATTTACAATTAATGATAAACTAAACAATAATAATACAAATATGATGTTAAAGTTTATGAAAGAAATAAACCTTCAGGCGATTAAGCTGTCGTATGCACGAATTATACACAAAAACTTGGCGGAACAGGCTTAATTCAAATTAATTATTAATTTAACCAAAACAACGAAAAAATGCAATCATATTGTTTTCTTTTATTATAATATGCATATAACTAGAAACATTTCAATTTTCGGCGATGAAGGGCGCTTTAGAAGCGCCGCTCCGCTGCCAGGCTCTTCTCATTTTTTGTTTTTGTTTTCTTTTAGATTTTCCTTTTGAAAAACTACGCTAGTTGCCCGGATTAGAGTTAACGCTTTAGTTTACATATTCAGTATTCTTTCTTCGATTCGTTCGTTTGCTTGTTAATTGTTAATTGCCTTTGAATTTGTTTTATACATAAATATATAATTCAGTTTTGATTGTAATTGAAGCTTTTGGTTAGCTTCAATTGAAATTATATAAGCCTAGGCATAATTTTTCTCTTTTATTTCTATTTTTCTTGTTTTGTGTATAATTCGAACGGTGTGTGTGTGTATTTGTGGTGTGTGTGTGTATTTGTGGTGTGTGTGTGTTAGTATATGCTTTTACAAATGTTACATATTTCATGTATATTAATTTTTCACTTCTCTTCTTAGTTACTTTTAAATAGTTTCTCAAACAATTTGTTAGAGGCTTTTGCTGATGGTGATTTGGATGATGTTTCTTTTGTTGTTGTTGGGTGTGTCTCCTGTTGGGTATGGTTTTGTTGTAATGTAATGTGGCAGCGATATTCAACGACATTAAACATGAATATTTTTATTGACCTGACTGTCCGCTGCCCATACAACATTGTTACTCCGTTCCAACCGTGTTACGTCGTTGCTTAGGACGTGCCGTTGACCAGGCCCTCTTTCTTCACGTTCTCCGTCAGCTGCTGCTGGCCAGGCTGCTGCTGGTCCGTGTGGTTATTGGTGCGATTCTTGTTGTTGCGTCGCGGTTTCGGCTGCTGCTGTGGCGCCTGCTGCTGCTGGGCCTGTGCCTGCGGTGGTTGCTGTTGCTGTGCCGCCTGCTGCTGCTGCTGGACGCCCGCACCCGCGCCCGCGACCGCCTGCTGCTTATCCCCGTTGCGTGATGGATCCTTCGACTTGCTCGCACCGCCAGCGGCGTTCGCATTGCCGCTATTCTGTTTACTGCCATCTCCGGCATTTAGTGCCGCTTTGTTGACAGGCGCCGGCGGCTGCTGCTGTTGCTGTTGCTGTTGTGGCTGCTGCTGCGACTGGGGTTTGTTGTTGTTGTTGTTGTTGTTGGCCACCGCTCCATTTGCTATCAAATCGCAGGTAAGATATGAAACGTAAGGTAAGTAGTCGATGGGAAGCCATAAGCCATTAGGCCTTTTGTACTCACTGTTACTGGGTCCATTGTTGTTCTTCTGCCTTCTGCGCCTCCGCGAGCTGCCCTCGTACGATGAGTTGCTGTCCGCTGGAGAGACGAAGATATAATATTTACTATGATAGGTGTTTTAGCAGTATCCACAAAAAAAAAAAACAAGCCATAACCCTAGGTTTTAAGCCAACCCCTTTCAATATATTAAATTTTTCCTTGCCTACTTTAGCTTTAAAATTTATACAATAAAGATGCAAGTTGTAAAATGCCAATATAATATATTAGGCTGTGTGTATACAAAAAGTCATTGGATTCTCAAAATAATAAAGCAATCAATCGATCATCAAAAGAAATGTAAACTAAAACCAATACCATAATGAAATAAAGTCCTCAAAGGTAGTTCTCTCATCTTTATCCTTTAAAAAAAACTGTCTTGGACTCAAATATCTTTCCTTTCCCATCCTTAAGTTACCAATTCCTGTAACGCTGTAATAACGCACTCGATAAAGTTCAGTAACCAAAGACTAAAGTGACTTTATTTAATTTATTTGAAATAGAAGAGACCTAAACATATTCGAGAATTAATGATACGTTTTTAGAGCTAACAAACTTGCTGTACAGATTCTTGGGTTCTTCTTGTCCCCATGAAGTCCAATTACGGGCGGAATCGGGGGGAATTCAGAATATTCACTTTGTATCTTGTTTGTGCGCGCAAAATAAATTGATTCAGCTAATTGGTTAATTGGCAGCATTATTCACGGGACTCACCTCTCTCCACACTGCTCACTTCGCGCGTCTCCCGCGCCTCCTCGGTGTGGTTGTGGTGCTGGTAATCCCTGCCATTCTGCTGTTCGTTGCGTGGCGGCCGACGGTTCACACCGCCGCGCCTGTTGTTGCCTGGTCCGCCAGCACCACCACCCGCACCGCCGCCGCCGCGGTAGTTTCCAGTGTTGTGGTCACCGCCACCGCTGCCGCGATCGTGGTAGCCGCGCTGCTGCTGGTCGCGCTGATGATCACCCCGGGAGTTGTAGTCGTCCTCGTCGCGCCGATTGTTGTGATAGCGCTGGTTGAGGCCGTTACCGCCACCAGGACCGCCGCCACCGCGTCCACGTCCGCGACCACGTTGCCCACCGCCGCCGCCGCGCATGGAGCGCACGGACTCGATGTCGCTGCTGTAGCCGCGTTCAGAGCGCCGCGTCACGGGGAAGGTCTGTGTGGACCCCAACGAGGATTCCTGGATGGCGCGCAGCTGCTGATCGATTTCCATTTTCTCCTGGCGCAGCTGTTCCACTTCCTACAGATACACAGAATATAATAGGTTGCAGGAATCGGAATTGGTGTTTTCGAATGGATTTATCTGACGAATAACTAACCTTCAGGTGCGACAGATGATACTCCAAGAGCACTTTGGCATTCGCAATGCTCTCCACGGTGCCAATGAACACAAAGGGTACATGCGCCAGCTCGCGTGGTATATTCTGATCCTGCTCGTCGTCGCCAGCGATCTGCCCGGAAAAGATTAGGACTGGCCTGCGGGTAGAGCACAATACTCACAGCACTCACCTTGATTCGAAACACTCCGCTCTTGTCCACAATCTCCTGAATGATGCGCCCGTTCTTGCCGATCACCTTGCCCACCAGTTCCCTGGGTACTTGGAAGAACTCCTCGGCGTATTCGAGCATAGCACGGGCACGCTGCACGGACTCCTCGGTCTCGCCGCTGATCTTAAATGTGCAGGACTTCTCCTCCAGCTCGATGTTGGTGACGCCGACCAGCGTGCGTGCCGCCTGTATATTCGAGCCATGCGACCCAATGGCCAGACCCATGAGATCGTCGCGCACTCGGAACTCCTCAACGTAGTTTCTGCAATAAAAATTCAATTTATAATTAAATTAAACTGTATAATTATAAGCTCCACTTCAAACTTACCCACGGCTCATCAATTTAGTCGTTTCGAGCTGACGGGCAGCTTCTTCAGTCCTTTTCAACAGCATAACCTGTGGACAAACCGATTTCATTTAGTAAAAAGCCTTGAAAGGACTCTGGTAGCTAACCTTCTGTGAGAGATTACGAAAATGCATATCCTTGAGCATGCTGGCACGCTTCTGAGTGTGCTCCCACTTGGAGATGACGATCAGGGCATCCAGGTCGCGACTGTAGTTGCAGACGCCGGCATCGATTGTGCGCTGAAACTCCTTGTGTATGCCATCCTTCTGAGCTCTAAATTAAAATTGTAAGAAAGTTAATAATGCTTTCAACATTGGCTTAGGTGGACTCCACTCACTCCTCGCGCAACTCCTCGGGAACGGGCAGCGTGAACTGATAGAAGGACTTGGCTGTAATTGGCGGATTAGAGTTCTTGGCGCGCAGTCGGCCCAGTTCACAGATTTCGGTGTAGGGCGTCTCGAAACCGATGTAGGCCACCGCACAAATGTCCGCTTTGAGCATTTTGATGATGGCCACCCACCAGCCGCAGGTTTCGCGCTCATTTGTGCGCGTAAACACCTCCACCTCCATGCCCTCCTCAAAGATCGGCGCGGTCACCTCAACGGTTTCCTCGGGCGGCAGGCGGACGTTACCAAATGGATATTTCATCACCTCGGGCACGCTGCAACAATGCGTGAGCGTGAGCGGAAAAAGCAGATTCAATTAATTAATTAAGGTGCATTTGCCAAACTGTTAGATAGTCGGCGGACAGGTGTTTCCCAGCGCCAGCAGAGACTGTTACAGAGGCAGAGGCAGCGGCAGAGCCCACGACTGCAACTGCTCTGCTGGCCGCGGGCCAAGAGACAAGCAACAACAGCCACAACCATTGTGGGGGTGCCACCATAGAGCGAATTCGATTCCCAGTGGCAATCCCAATCCCATTCCCATCCCGAGTCCCGACCACGAGTCACAAATCGGAAATGCCACACAGCAGCAGCAGTCGGCAGGACAGTGGTGCAAACTAAATTTAGATCCAGCTGCTCTCAGCTCAAGTGGATCTCGTGTGAGAGATGGAAGACAAAACAACAAAAATTAAATCAAAAAAGGCGGCCAACTTTCGTTCCAAAAATGTCACAAGAACTGCAAGCATTCTAAAATAAAAATAAGAAAACTAAAAAAGAACAGCCATAAAAACGGGAACAATCAATTATAGGTGATCGACTCTTTTATGCGCTTCAAATTAGTTTTCAAATAAAGTATGGAAATCTATCGAAATACCCAAAATATATCTATAGTTTTATTTTATATTTCTTTTAGGGTAATTCTTAAAGTACAAAGCTCATAGCTAAAAATACAAAATCATGCCTAAAATATGTACAACTACGGTCGAACTTGAAGTAGCCCATAAGTCATAAGAAATTTGGTGGCAATAAAAATAAATCAAAGTTTTTGTAGAAAGCAAATCGGGTCAGAAATATGCATGTCCGTGTCAGAATCTCGAAGATATATATTTCAAGAATTGATAAACACAGAGGAGCTTCTTAAAGTCAAATTGTTGAGGGGTGTACATTTCAATATTTAAATTAAAGGTAAAGTTCAAATGGGATATACAGAAAATATCGAAACTGACGAGTCTATTAAATCGATATTTAAAAGTCGCGATGTATATTCGATTAGTCGGTATTTTGTTTGTTATATCGCAAAAATCGTATACAATCGGAAAAAAGGAAGAAATTAAAAAAATCTCTAAATATATATATATTTTTTAATATCGATATAAATACTAAAAATTTTGTGGCATCTTAAAATTTTAAGTATATTAAAATTTACTTTAGTTTTGATACATTGATATAGATCCCTCCTTTAAAATAAAATATAGAGTGTGGTTCGATAACCTCACCTTACCTAACAAAAATTTAAATTTAAATTTAAGTAATAATAATAAATATAAATGCACAATATTTCCACTATACACTATTCTGGCTGAGCTACTTATTTACGAAACCGTACAACAAATACTTGGCTTTTCCAAGCTAAAGTCCAAACAAGCCATTTTAATGATGATTAAGACATAAAACACCATAAAATATTTACAAATAGATTTGATTGCGTTTCTTCCCTTTAACGTTACAAACTGCCTGATCGCAGCGTCATAACCGAGTTTAAAATAAATAAATAAATATAAATGGTTTCTTTCCGCGATTAAAAATAGTCGCGCCTTTGACGATGGCCGCCGCCGCCGCTGCTTAGTGGCATTTGTCGTTCGCACTTGACAGCTTTGGCAGAGATGGAAGCCATTCTCTCCTCCTCATTCTACAAACTGCAGTGCAAAATGATGGCTTCTGTGAAGTTGTTTGTTGTTTGTTTGCCAGTGGGACGGACAAGAGTCTTGGATCGTGATGGTCAGTCAGTCCGACAGTCAGCAGTTTTTTTTGTTTGTGTAACACTATCTGACAGGCGACACTACTATTATGTTTATTATGGACTTGAATGACTGTTTAATCAATTGAGCCAAACTGGATGAAGTGAAACGTTTACGTTTAACATTATTCTAATTAAATTTGTACATTAAAAATGTTTGATTCCCTTAATAGACCCACATAAGTAAAAGAATATTTATCTATTAAGTACCTTTTCCTTCTATTTTGTTATAATTAATACTATAAGCCTAAGTCAGTTTTGTCAAGTGTCATTATGGCAGCTACAACTGCAACGTTTAACAAGTTGCGCCAAATTAAACATTTAAGATAGAGGAGGGAGAGAAGACCATAGGCAGCGGAGAATGGGTGGACGATAGACGGCATAAATGATGCGTGCCCAGCATCTCTAATTTCTAATTTCGATGCCAAGAAGACGCTTTTCTCGGTGGTTGTGGCTGCCGCTCCTCCGATCGTACTAATGGTTGCAAATTAGTTAGAAAATACGTTTTACAAGTTTTTGGTTGTTGTTGCTGGTTTTTTGTCCTGTTCGCAGATTTGTTTGTTGAAACCGAAAAAATAAAAACTTACCCGTCCACATCCACAAAGATGCCATCATCGCCGACAGCTGTTACCTGGCCCTGTTGTTGTTGTAGTAGTTTTTTATTTTACAGTTGTTGTTGTTTTTGTTGTAGGAAAAGTCCATTGACAGGGCGAGCCAGAGAAACGCAGAGGGAGAGAGAGAGCAGAAAAATGTGTGTCATTAAATTGGCTTTGCTGCCTTTTATATTCCTCATCTATCTGCCTAGGTATTATTTTATATACGTATTTCTTTTAAATTACATTTTTATAATGGCCCCGAAGCGACGGACATAAAAGCCTTTCTATATCTCTGATAAGCGAGTGTGCAACCATATCTGAAATGCAAACAGCAGAGAACGAGTGTGCTGCTGAATCATCATTCTCATCATGAGGGAAGTCTCTCCGGCGAGCGAGTGTGTTTATACTGCATTTGTTTACGAGGGCTGTAATCAAAGGCCAAGCTATGCAGAATATTCAGCACTTGCTTATCAGTTTTCCAGATTTTTCTACGAATTAAAGACCACGTAGATCAATAAATACGATCATTTAAAAATGGGAGTAGGGATTGACAGTAAGCTTGCCTATTTACAAGAATATTTAATAAAGAAATGCTTTCTGATAAGATATTAGGAAAATGTAATAAGGTATTTATAATACAAAAGGAAATGTTCTTAAAAATTATTAATAAAAATATGCTTCAAACCCTAAATAAATAGATGGTAACAGTAAATTCTATTATGAAAATGAATTATAAAATTAACCTTCCTGGTATAAGTTTAAAATAATAGTTGATATAATATTTTTGTTAAGATGACACAACTTTAAAAGAGAGAGTTCCTGGTAATTCAAAATTTAAGATCATAAAATCGTAATTAATTGTGTTAGTGGATCGTAAACTCGTTATCTCTGTTAAGCAAAAGGCTAACCTTGCTTCTGATTAAATCATAAACACCTGGACTCCATCTAGCTATCTTTTATGAAGCCCTTAAAAAAGGCTCAAAGTTACCATACATTTTTTGTTTAGAAAGAAAAAAAAAACAAAAAATAAACTTAAAAAATCTAATTGAGAATAAAGAGCTAACCATATTTATAAATTAACTGCAAGGCTTAATATCCATATAATTCGCGAATATCGTAAGCCTCAACCTTTATATCAAATATACATTACACCTAAATAGTTATATTTTGCTATAAATGAAGGTATACACTTTAAGCAGATATTATTAAAGGTAAAGGTCAAAACTTATGATAAGCAAATATACACTAATAGTGAAAACTTGGATAACACTTTGACTATAACCCAATGTCCCAGTGAACTTAATTTTTTCCGTTAATCCACACTTAACGTAAGTCACAAAATTTATCGCGAATTTGGATGATTTAATCGCCTTATCTCTCTGTCGAATTGCATTCTTTTTTAAAAAGGGAAATCACCAAAACAACAATTCTGAATGACCGACGACGTCAGGCTCTGTCGCAGCCGGCAGCGCCGTCGACACCCCCACAACGCTGGCAGAGACGTCGCGTCGCGCTGGGTTGCTTCGCGTAGCGTTGCGCCGCGCCGCGCAGTGTGCGTGCCTGCGTTGGTGGTGGTGCATTGGTATCGGTGTTGGTGTTAGTGTTAGTGATGGTGGTGGTGAATGATGTCGAGACTCCACTCAAAATGTGGCGGATATTTATAGAAATAAAGCTAAAATCCACGAAATTAGAAACAGAGGCAGCTGCCGCCCCAACAACTCCCCTTCGCTCGATTTCCGCTATGGCTTCTAATTCTTCTATTTAATGTTATTCCAGCTCACCTTGTAGTAGGCGCCATTGTCGAGCCGGACTTCCACGAGAAGATCTTCCATGTTGTTCGTCGTTGTTGTTGTAGTTGGTGTTGCTGTTGTCCCTGCTCTCTCCGTCTTGTTTTGGTGGTTCTTCGCCGTCCGTCCCTCCGAACCCTTCAGCTCACGACTTTTCCCCGTCGAATGCAGTTTGCCTTTTTTGCCGTGTATTCTCTTGCTCGGTTCCTGAAAGATAACAGTTATAGGGCTGGCCGGCTATCGGGGCGAGGAGATATCCTTGTGATTTACCCACAATTCAGTGCAGTGGCAGAATCCTGAGGTTCCTGCTCTAAATTCCTTGCTGCTACGTTGTAATCAGTCTTTTGCTTGCCGCTGCTTCTTCCTCTTCTGCTGCTGTTGGTGTTGCTTTTCTGCTAGATGTTGCCTGCGAACCGAAATGCAAAGCGATAAACAACAAAACACACGTAAACTCGCACGGGGTGAGAAGTATTTTCCAAATATTACTTATCCCCCCCGAAATATATATATTTTGACATACGGGGGAGCAGCAGCGCAATGGCAATCAAAAAATTTTGAAGTTATTTTGGGGCAAGAAATTCCTGGCTAAACAAAATGCAGCGACTGCGGCGCTGACGGTGGCAGCGGCCGCGACAGCGACAGAGCAGCGCTTTAGCCGGCAGCGCTGCGGCCTAGTGCTTCCTCTTCTTCTTTGTCTTTCTTTTGTGTGTGTCCTCCACACACCACCTTAAAAAAAGCGTGTGCGCGCTCTCTCGCTCTCTCTCCCACACGCACACACAGCAGCCGCCGCCGCCGCCGAAATGTTTCGCTCGTTCGTTCACACCGATGAGCACGCTTTTCCAATAAGAATTTCTCGCACGCACACCAGTACACTGCACATGCCGAATTTACATATCGAATTTACACATAATTTCCACACTTTCCACCACTTTTCTTCGAAAATCCATTAAAATGGACACCCACCGATTTTCTTTCTCATTATTTCTCATTTTTCATCTTTCAGCTGCTCCCTTTTGCTGCTGCGTCGCTACGGTCGCTGCCGCCGCACAGAAGCAGCGCCGCTGCCGCCAACGTCGCCGCCGCCGACGATGTGCAAAATTTTTTCGTTTTTTTCGGTTCTTGCAAAATTTTCAATTCGGTTCGCGCGGCTGTAATACGCTAACGGCTGCAAAAGTTTGTAAACTTACGGCTTGCCGGCACTTTTGCCCCTCGTCTGTGATAGGCGGATGCCTTTAAATGTGGCTATAACCTTTTAAAATAAAAAATATATCGCGTGCTGCTTTAATTTTTTTTCGGCTGCGCTGCGTTTAGGGTTGTTGATAATATATCAATATATCGATATTTTTTCTAAAGATGATATATTTATATCACTATTTTACTTGTGCACAAATATCGAAATAGCGATATTTTTATTTAATATATTTTGTCAAGACGAATACATGACTTACAATATATTAAATCCTGTTTATGCAAAAGCCCTCAATAACAATGTATGAAAAGTTTTCATCGTTTTCATCGCTTTTTGATACACTTTTTAATGCTCTTGATGCAAGTTCGACCAAAAACATCGATGTCAAAATGTAACATCGGCATAAATAAAACATCGGAAAACATCACCCAACAAAATACCGGTTAAATTTTTAGTAAATTAAAAAAAATCGTAATTCTAAGACTTAATTTATACGTAAAAAATGTAAACAAAAAACTTCTTCAGTATTCCTTTTGAATGTATATCATTTATACATAATATAAAAACTATACCTATTAACAATAAAAATGGAAACGAAAACGTATTATTTTTTTTTTTGTTATTTTCATAACTCAATAAGGTCCGATGTTTTGTCAAACATCGATGCATCGCTTAACATCGATATCAACAAAAACATCGCAAACCTCGGAAAACATTGCTAAAACAACATCGATGCCATCCGTTTTTTCAGCGCGCAACAATACAAAATCGTAAATAAGTGGTAGGCACGCCAGTCGGCCGCAAAATTGCCGAAAGTTTTGTAAGTATTTAAAAACCATAATTTGTGCTCGTAACTTATAAAATGGAAACAACGTTATTATACAAATGTTATTAAGATAATTAAAGCAAGATACATATGACATTTTGGGGAAGGGTCCGGCAGCACTGCTAACTGCCACGATGGCGGCGTTGCCACACAATGTCTGTTGCTGGGTTAAATAGCCAATGGGCGCTAAAATCAGTTACTTTTTGAATTTCATGCGATTTGATAAGACCATTTGATTTGATGAATTTGAATGGCTTGTCCCGATACAGCTCATACAGCTGCCAGCGTACGATAAATAAATTGAATTGCTTGCCTCAAATCACATGTTTCTCTCTATTTGCTTCTTCAATTGATTCGATTGGATTTTAATTTGCCGAATTGGAGCCACGCCGCGGCGCGACACCGATGCCCGTTAACCCCGTCGGCTAATGTAATTGTGTCTCTGTGTAATTGCAGCGCCTTATTGGGGTCACCAGTGCGCGCCATTTGTCACATGTGCGGTGTTTTATTTGCCATTTCTTCCAGCTTGATTGCCACCGCCATCGGGAAAATCGCGTGACATTTGCCGAGCGCCTTTTGTCAACACGCTAGTCGAATTTGCTTTTCCTTATTTTGCCATTCATTAAATGCATTCACTCGCCCATACATTCCCACGATGATTTCGGCTAGCTGATAAGCCGGTAAAAGGTGCAAGCGCATTCTATTTTTAACCTCATTATTTTGATTTGATGTCATTAGGTTTTAAGGATATTTGGAACACTTTTAAAAAAACATTAGCTTAGATATGGATTAGCTTCTGGAAAACTGAACATAGAATGGGACATTTAAAATATTTTAACTATGTACATTTATAATCTTTGGAAAGTTTAAGGATTATCATGCTTTTAAGATTTATTATAATGTTCTTTCTACATATTTCTAAAGTTAGTGATAAATTCTAAACCCATAAACACATTTCTTTTGATATCGGCTTAATGGGATACAATTTTTGACAAAAGTTTAAAGAATTTTCCTTTACATAACTAGCAAACAAATCAAAAATGATAAAAGGCACTCCACGGTGTTTGACTGGTACGCTATTTAGTTATTTATTCTGTGAAAATATGGCAACAAATTTCCACAATGTCATGGCTAAGTGGGAACCATTAAGTCCTTTGTTTCTGACTAAAAAACACATGTTTCTGTAACCGCAACAAAGCGCGAACTAGTGTTTTCTCAGGTATTTTCCGTTAGATAAATGGATAACGACTCTAAAAGCAGTTGCAAACTGCCAACTGGGCTACAGGGTATCAAATAGAGAGAGAGATTGGTCATTCGATAGTCACAAATCACCGCTCGTGTTGATGGTAATTGCCGACAAGCGGCAATTTGTTGCGGAAATGCACTTTGATTTTTCCCGCTCCCCGAAAGACACGCACCGTGGTACCTTTCCACTCTCACTCTTTCCACCCCTCTGCCTCGGTACCTGAGGAAAAACGAGAGCAGCTGCCGTTTGACATTGACTTTTGTTGCGCCTTTTGCCACATTAACTGCACTTTAATGACGTCGCAATGGAAAACAAAGGCCAAAGCATTTGCGACGACAGCGCCTCCGGCTCTTGTTCGCTCCCTCGAATTTGTCCCGCTCAATTAGCATTTATTTGTCTCTCGGCGAATTGCATTTTGCTTTTTGTGGGTGCAACAATTGGTCACTTTCGGGGCTGTAAAAAGTAAGTAAATTAATTTCGATCTAATTTTAACCGAATAGCAGGCAGGCAGGCGGCAGAGGGCCGTGTGGCTCGGATCAAGTGAAATTTATTTGCCAAAATGTGACAATCTCGATCTTGATAAATACGTCACTTCCTGCGTGTCCCTCTCTCCCTTCTCATGCACTGTAACAAAAACACTAGGGATTGTACAGTTTTAAATTAAATCATGGGTATTCAGGTATTTATAATGTTCTACTGTAGTTTAGTTTGGGGTAAATACTTTAAATAGTACAAAAAATGGCTTCATAGATTGTTTTATCCCTTATGTTATTAACAAAAGCTTTATTTTTAAAAACATCATTTATTCAAGTTTAGTTCAAGGGAAGCTTTTTAAGGCTTAACTAGGAAAATACATGCAAATATGACATTTTTCTGACGATTTTTTTTTTATTGCCTTGGAGGGTATTATAATTTTAGTCAGAAGTTTGCAACGCAGTGAAGGAGACATCTCCGACCCTATAAAGTATATATATTCTTGATCAGCATCAACAGCCGAGTCGATCTAGCCATGTCCGTCTGTCCGTTTCTACGCAAACTAGTCCCTCAGTTTTAAAGCTATCTGATATGCTCCTATATGCTCTCACTGCTATATATGTCGGAACAAGCCGGATCGGCCGACTATATCATATAGCTATATAGGAAAGATCGGTAAATTTTAAGGAAAAAAATTATAACTTAGCCAATTTTTACAATATTTGAATAAAATTTGAGATATGGCCATTTTGTATTATTCTTCTATTATTATTCTATCAAAATCGGACAACTATATCATATAGCTGTCATAGGATCGATCAGAAAATTTTGATGAAAAAATCTAACTACGCCAATTTTGAACATATTTTCATAAAATTTGAAACATAGACATGTTGTATTATTCCAGAATTTCGGTTTTAATTTTATTCAAATCGGACCACTATATCATATAGCAGCCATAGGAATATATATATAAATTCATTAATTCGTTCGCAACATTTTTCTCTCACAACATTTCTCGTTCGCAACATTTTTATTTCGCAACATTTACCTTATGTCAGTACCCGAGAAAACGAAAAAGTCAGAAGATTTTTCTTCTTCTTACTTACTGCAAGGGTATTTAAACTTCGGCATGCCGAAGTTAGCTTCCTTTCTTGTTATTTATTCTTTATAAAATGAAAAAGAGCATTTGAATCTTTAGTATAATGATAATTCTATACACAGGAAAATATCTACATGGCATTTTTTAGATGTTTTTTGTTGATTTTTATTAAAAATTGCGGTTAAATATTAAAAGGAATTTTGTATCCTTTATGAAATTTAGGGAAGCCTTGTTATTTAACAACTAATTGTTATATGTAAATATTTATATGATAGTTTAAGGCTAATACTATAAAAATATCTAATCATGATATCTTTCATCGATCTTTTTAATAGTCTTTAAAATGATATCTATTTTTACAAAATTAAAAAAGCTGTGCAATTAAACAATTAATCTAAATTATAGGTATAATTTCGTTTAAAAAACATATTTACAGTAAAATTTAAATTTTCAGTTGAATTCATTAACAATTTATTTAATTAATGTGGTCAAGAGAATCCTTTTCGAAACACATTAAATATTTCGCTCAGTGCACATTTGCATGTGTGGGCGTGAGAGGCGTGTGCCGGCTTGCGCTCTCTCTCGCTCCCGCTCAGCTGCCAATTACCGTTCGTTTAGCAATTTCTCTGCTCGCTGCCTGCTTATCAATTAATCAGCTTCTAAGCCGCGAAGCCGGCAGCGCTGTTCGGGCTCGGCAAGTGCAGTTTTCACCTTCGGCGAGTGCTCTTGTCGATTTTATTCTTTCCTTTTTTGCGGTTAAATCTGCGCTGCATTTTGGATGCAAATCTCTGGCGGGCGAGAGCGGAAGGCGGAAAAGCGAATACCCGAAAAGAAAGATAGACGAGCAGCACATAAACCTGAGTGTAGTGTTGCCATAATTCGGTTCAATTGTGCCAGAGTGTGTGTGTGTGCGGGTTGGGTGTGTGCGGGGCGCTGCGGGTGTGTGTGTCGGTGTGCCTGTACATCGGCCGATGCTCGCACCGCTTTTCAGTAATCATTCTGTGCCTGACCGCTGCGTTCTCCGCCGCGGGTTCTCCGTTCCGTTCTTGGTTCCCCGAGGTTCCCCGAGGTTCCGTTATAAAAGAAGCGTGCCGCGCTCCGAACCGATGGAGTTCAGTCCGAGACCGCAACGGTTCCGCGTCCTGCCAAGCAGCAAAAAAGAATAAAAAATTAAATTGAATATTAGTACCATAAAAGATTTACAGTGCAAGCAAGTGTTAAAACTGCTAAAAGTTTTTCAAAATAATATTTTAAGAGACCAACAAACGGGCGTCGTTAAAATGCATTTTATTACCTTTTCCTTGATAGGTAAATGTTTATCAATTATATTACATATCCACCTGTGACTCTGACTCACTCCACTCAAACCTTAAAACCAATCAAAGAGTTCAACTATTCGGCGTGATTCACTAACTCCCCAAAATAAATAAAAAATAAAACCGAAACTGACTCAAAATCGGAGGCACCATTAATTGGATTCTTGTACTTATCGCCACTTATCGGACTTATCGGACTCATCCGCATAGCCGCATTTGTTTGGAAAGTCACGTTTAGGGCTCGGATCCCACGCCAAATAGTTACACATTCATCCACATTCTAATTGTCGCCTCTGTTTACGTTTTTTTAAATTATTCAAAGGGGAATCGCTTTAATTGATAAGATGCCTCAGACAATGTACTAATGATAATCCACACACTCTCTGGGATAGAAAAATACAAGGCCGGCATATGATTTACAATGGGAGGATGGGTTCGGCTTCGCGGATCCCAGGGGTTGCGATGATTGCCATCGGAAGTGTGCGGATCGTTGGGCTTGAGTAATGTCCAGATAAATTTGGATCAGGGTTCCTATTTGTATAGGCGGCACGAGCGCTTTTACTAGTCAATTGGCCTCATCCTGTCGGAGATTCTCTCAGAGAGAAAGAAATAATGCTTAGGCGGAAAATCTAGTTCAAGTACTTTATTTGAACCCGTAAAAACCGGGTATTTTAAGTAAGGCGATCTTAACTATTGTTTCAGGAGTGTATAGTATTATTAATTCAAACAGATTTAGCAATAGTTAATTTATAAAATATAAGAACCATCATACCATTACAGGGTATTAAGCAAGTAATAAATATGTCTTTTAGTAGTAATTAAAAGTTGGAAGGAATATGTTTTATCTTGGTATCATAAAACCCCATTAAGTTAGTAAGGCCATCAATCCTAACTAATTTAGTAAGCCAAACACACAGATACTTTACGATTTATACAATATTTTAACGATTTAACTATACCTTTTAATTCAAACTGATAGGTCATAAAACCAATAAAGTGCTCTTGATGTAACCATCATAAAATGAGGGGATTTTCGCAAGCAGTTAAGGTTTCTTCCATTTCTAATTAAGAAACCCCAGCGCATACAGCGGGGACATATCTAAGATCTAAGCCTGTGCCGTCACATCGGGTACTCCTGAGTACTGCCAGTAGAACTTTGGACATGTATCACGCGCCCCGAACAGATATCTGCGGGGAAAGACAACCTATTGCCTTGTCTTCTTGTCTTGTTGACTTTGTGGGGGCATTTGGAAAATACCCACTTAATTCGTCCGAGATACAGATACAGATACAGCCGATCGACCGACTTATCATCGGACAGACAGAGTGCGGCCAGACAGAGTGGATAAGGTCAGCAGAAGCTAAGTATCTGGTCACGCCGGGGAGGAGAATATTTTTTGGGTTGAAACTGGGAAAACTGCTGACCTAATCGAAAACTTAATCATAAGTAATTTATGGCGCTCGGATGGTGCTTGACAAATCACCGATTAGATCCCATAAATGATTAGGAAACTTCCAAATAAGAGACGACATATTAAACGATTAACTGACTATTAAGTACGCAGCTTTTATGGATCCTGCGCGAGATTCGATTAAGCCTAATCGGTTTAATGGCGAGGCGCCATTGCCAGGCAATTTCTTATCTCATTTCGCTTATTTTTCAGGTAGTTAACACACTGATTAGCTGCGATTTCTACCCCCCGATATATGGCAGCCGATTGACGTGGGATTTTGCAAGTAGGCTGAGCTACTAACGGATTTGGTAGGGTTTAAACGGGTTAATTTTTTAGCAAATTCTATTATATTCTAGATTTTTTTAATGGCGAGAGTGGGGAGATATAATTATCTGTGTTCTAAGATAATACATGACTATAGTATATGCTGATATATGTTCTTTTCTTGTGTCAAACGGCAGGCTTGTTCAATTCAGTTATCAAAATTAGATTAACTGTCGTTAATATACTATTTTATATTGTTAGCAGTTAGAGTTTTGTGTTTAAATATATTGCCCATCAAAGGAAAAAGTAATGAAGTATTTGTTAGGGATTCTTTGAGCTTAAATTCAAAAGTAAACAGTAAAGTGACTAGTGCAATAAATATAAGGTAACTCTTGTCGCACTAGAATAATAATTGAATAAATACAAATATAAAGTTGATAGAATATTGATAGTTCTCTTCCAAAGAGCAGCAATATCTAAAGATATAAACATAAGCTATATAAATTATAGTATAAATGTACCACCTAATCGATTTTACAACAGTTGTTACAGTTTTTGGGGCTCTAAACATTTATAACACAATGGCTTCTGCCCAAAACGGTGTTCCATTTGATTAAACTCTTACAGATAGCTGTTGGAACAAGCAATTGGTGGACAGTACACACCTCTTTTTGCAGTCTCCAGTCATTGGCAGCCGATCCACTGGTGCGTTGAGCTCCCCGTCTGGTCTGTATTTGCAGTTTGGCTCCACTTGTTGATCAGCGAAAGTGAAATTGCATATCGCACTTCCTATTTATATATTGCAGCGGGTTGCCTTTGTTTACCAAGAGACCTTCTGCTATCTACCCGGCCTCCGCACTATCTCCGCCTTCTCCTCAGCAGTTTGCTTTCAACGCGTTTATCAACCTTCATACGCACTCCTCACTTATGTAGCATCGCTGCTCCAAAGTCCATAAACTCGATTAGCCTGTGATGGAAAGTTTTTAAACCAACTGCCCCCACCAATCGATTTGCAATGCAATCCCAGCCCGTAAAGCAAATTCCTCATGGCCCTTTATGGTGACCATAACAGACAAACGTCAGAATCTTGAGGCAATTAAGAAAAAACCAAAGTCTGGGCGGCTTTTGGTCTGATTAAGTGAATTATGTTCCACAGTCACCAGGCAACAGATTAGATAAATTCTATGGTATGGCAGGTGTTTGATCCAGGCACGTTTTTAAGAAATACAAATTGGGCGGATTTTTATATATTTATTAATAAATAAATCAATAAATGTTCTTACAACATTTTAGAACCGTTCAAAGTTTGACTGGGTGAAATAGAACCACTTTACATATTCAAGATTGCTAAATAAATGCATAGGGTTTTTAAAACCCTTAACAAGTTACCTAAAACTAGGCCATTTGTTTCTTTTATGATGTGAATCCCCTATATTTATAATTTACAATCGTTAAGTAATTAATACTTTCCTTGCTTATTTTATGAAGATTTACGATTTAAATTGAAAAATATATTACTGCATATTTATTCAAGCGATTGATAATGCCAATGAACTTTCATTGTCTCCATTCACATGACCTGATGTGTGTTTATGGGACACCGCATCTTATCAGAGGCTCTAACAAGCCCCCAAAAAATTATGGTGAGACAATAGCGGGGACATTAAATCGTGCGCACTCCCGAAATCGTTTATCGGTGGGAGATATCTTTGATTATTGCGCTCAGTAAAATGTAAATAAAGTTTTGCAGACTGGAAAATCACTGAGTGCTCTAAAAGTCTGAAAGAACGATGGGGGGATCTCAATACCGCCGTGATTTGGCGAAAAACCAAACGACAAACGTCGTCGTCGTCTTTATCGCCGCTGCTGCTGAGCCAGCGAAATCATTCCGATTCTATTCCGCTGACATGGCCAAAATGATTTAAAGCGAAACTAGTCCGGCCAATGCCAGAAATTCACTTTGACAAGTGGAACATTGCTAAACACAATGCAGAAAATTCCATATGCACTCTCAAGAGCGGGAATAAAGTGCAAAAAGCTACACATTTTGACGGCAGCCAAGTGCATTTTTGCATCTGTTTATTTTACGAGATTTTTCTCATGATTATCTCCCCAGTGACAATTACCAGTTTTGTTAACTTTTACACCCCAGCGGGGTTTCCTCGAATTACAGAATTCATTCCGTCATTATCAGCTATCAAAGCTTTGGGCACTCAAAATTAATTGTCCAGACTTTGCATGTGCCAAGTTAATTGCACTTTAAATTGTTGCTCGACATTTGTTGCATGTTTCCGTTGGAAAAAAGTATATATTTTCAGGAGAAAGAGATTGAATTGCGATTGCGTATTTCCTTTAATTTTTACTCTGACGGAAACTTCATTATCTAATCAGTTTTAAGTAAATCTGAAAAGCACTTACGATCTTGTGATCGTTTCCTAATTAAAAGCTAGCACAAAAGCGCCGAGATTTAATAAAAAAATCAAATTAGTACTGGGGAATACTAAGTGAATTATTAAATACCCATTAATGTTTAATGCTACAAAATTAATTGAAACATTTTGTCTAATCAACTAATGCCATAACTCAGAGGCTGTTCCCTCCTAAATCTGTTACGTCACAGAGCGGCCGAAGATTAAAAATAGCAGCACACGTTCCCCCGGCAAAAGAACTATATATTAGATATCGCTTATATAGTATTTCTACTTATATTTAGTACACCAGCTGTTGTCGTCATTTGTCTCTTGCAAAAATGCCAAAACGAAAGCATAAATAAATTCCAAAGATTAGGGACCGAGCATAAATAATCACACTTGTTTGCGGACTTTTTTATTAACCCATTAATGTTGCAGAATGGCTTAATAAACACCCTAGAGGCGAGTTATGTCGATGGATCACTGGTTTTTAAATACCAAAATGGATCGTAAAAATCTGCTGAACAAAAAGCAGCAGGCATAAAATTTAAATTTAGTTGATATTTTGATGTGCAGATGTCAAAAGGCTTTTAGCCAAATTGTCTGAGGGAGGGGTAAGAGCGAGAGAAAGTCCAGTAAATAAGATCAGGCCAATTTCTTTGCGGGTTAATGAAACATTTATGTATGCCGCACTTATACGCGCTGATACGTACATATATCTGGGTGGAAATCATAAATTTCATGGTTATTTTTAGCCAAGTCAAGTGCAAGGTGCTGGCGACTGTTGTTGACGCTGCCAAAAATATTTGTGTAGATTGACCCTCTGTCCCTCACCATTTTCTGATTTTATGGCCCCGCCATCAACTGCAGTTTTTAGTGTGTAATGTGTGTGTGTGTCTCTGGTGTCCCTGAGTGCGCAATTTTCTGTGTCAAGTTGAAGTTTACACACGCTTTATAGTTTTATTTAAATCACCATCACATTAAACAGTCCCACACGGCGTATACTTGATACTAAACTGTCACCATTTCAGCCTGCTGCTCCCTGACGCTGGGCTGGGCCAACGAGTGGGGCTACCCGGACTTGGACAACAACCAGGATGAGCGTAAGTAGAGCCAATTCGAGTTTATTTGCTAAAATTAGTTAATCAAAGCCTCTATTGTCGCCGGGAGTGGGTCATGTCGGACTCGGATATATTCATCTGTCCGTTTATCCGCCTCTGAGAGGCGGGAACGCTCCGGACTTGGGAATCGCTTAGCTAAATTGGTCCAAATTGTTGTGTATGCAAATTGAACATGAATAATGATGAATTTGGACAGTTGAAATTCCGCGAAAAGAGCGAACTTCGGCATAGAGCTGTTAATTGACCATCAAAATTGTTTTCAATTATATAAAGTTTGATTTATGATCGCTTAATTTCAAATAAAAAATTTGCTTGTGCAGAAACTAGGAATTATTAACAATTGATTAAAGAAAAAGGGGAAGAATATACCATAAATTGTGTATTTTTTCAATACATTTTTATTGGAAATGATTTCATTTGAATAAAAGTACATCTTTTGTTTTAGTTACAAATCTATCAAAATATCAATCAGTCAGAATATCAATCTAAATATAATTATGATTGATTGGCTTTAAATTAGAAATATGATTTGAAAAGGATATAGAAATTAATTGAGCCAGAAAGGAAAGGAAAATGAAAATACACTTAAAATTCCCACATTGCTGACTTATTTTGTCTTTGTTTAATGATTGATGTTTATATTTCTCAGCTTTTCCCAAATGGGGCGGCCTGTGCGATAGTGGCAAGAAGCAAAGCCCCATAAATCTGCATGTCAAGGGGTCTCTGAAGGGTGAATTCGATGCCCTGAAGTTTGAGAACTACGATGAGCATCAGAAGAATCTGAAAATGGTCAACAACGGGCATTCAAGTGAGTTTCCTAAATACTCAAAAAAGATTCAACTTAATCCCCAAAGTAATTTAATTATTTTTCTGTGCAGTTCAATTGTCTGGCTTCGATCACGAGCTGACCCTGAGTGGCGGCGCCCTGCTCCATGACTACGTGGTGGAGCAGATCCACATGCACTGGTGGTCAGAGCACACCATCAACGACATTCGCTATCCCCTGGAGGTGCACATTGTCCACCGGAACACGATCTACCCCAACATGACGATGGCTGCCAACTTTAAGGATGGCATCGTGGTGATCGGTGTGCTGTACCACGTGTCCAACACAAGGAACGAGGCCATTGGGAGCATTATCAAGAGCCTGGGAGCGGTGAAGTCGTACGACAGCATGAATAAGGCCGCTATGGTGGCGGATTCTCTGGCGGTGGACGACCTGGTGCCCAGTGTGGAGAGCTACTTCACCTATGCCGGCTCCCTGACCACACCCACCTGCGCCGAGGCCGTCACCTGGATCGTGTTGACGGAGACATTCCCGGTGACTTTGGACCAGGTGAATGAGTTCAAGGAGATCGAGTACGAGGAGGGCAAGCAGCTGCACAACAATTACCGGGAGCTGCAGAGTGAGAACAACCGGGCGGTGGTGCTGGTGGAAATGCCCGAGGACCGATCAGGAGCTGCAGCACTCACGGCGTCCGTCTCCTTGATCCTGACGCTCGTCCTGATGGGCGGCCAGAAGTTCCTGCTGTAGATTCAGCTAGGAAGTCTGAGAGAGAGAGAGAGAGCAGCCAATGACGTATATATACTCGTACCAAAGAATTGTTAAATACAACGAATTTGTTAACAAATAATGATGGGAATCAGACAGGAGCATTACAGGAGACAATTTATACTCATTAATTGTAATTCAGGACAAAACAAGAATCCAGCTAGTCAGTTTGTGTGAAGTGTGAAGAATTAAGTGCAAAGTTCACAAAATAATAAACGAAACATTTTACAAGCCGCTCGTATATAAATAATATGACTCTACGGGGCGTAAGCGTAACATGAAAGTGACCGCTTGCCTTTGGTCACCTGAATTCCGTTAAAAGTTCACAATGAGCTAGAGGTAGGTATCGGTATCGGGTGCCAAAAATAGCCGATGAACCATTGTTCCTCTGCCTATTTTATCACAAGACCCCACTAAACACGCCAGTTATGGCCATTGTTGGTCAGTGTGATTCCTCGTATAAAAGAATTTACAGCCGAATAGTATTCAGAAATCACTGATAACTGCCAGCGTCAACTGACCAATTGCTGATAGCGGTAATTGATATTGGATGGACCCTAAATAAATCAACCGGACCCTGCAGTTTGATTTTTGCTTATTGCCGCTGGACACACTTTATCATCATTGTTCATTGTGAAATGACACTCAATCCCAACGGCGATTGCTGCGCGTGTCCGCTGGTTTATCGATGGGACAGCAAAGCAAGCTAATTATACATTTAAAGGCCTGAAGAGATATCTTATCTGAAGGAGAGCCAAATAGTTGGCAAATAATTGAAGGGCAAGGCCAAGGAAAAGCGAGAAAAGGGGTAAGGGAAAAGGAAAAAGGAAAATAACCTAAATGTTGAATGGCCAATGGTAGTAAATATACCATAGCTACTTAAGTGCAAAAAAAAAAATATTTATTTCCAAGTTTTGCTTACTTTAAAGAAATTTCAAGTATGCATTACAAGTTTGTGTAAAGTGGAAATATATATAAAATATACATTTGTTAATCAAATTTCTCTCAGCAAGTAGTATGAGCAAATAAATTCATGAACAAATTCAACTAAATTGGCACATTTTTGGTGCCTACTTTTAAGCATTTTTAAAATTTTCTCTCAATTGTCATCAACCTAAATTTTGGTATTTTTTTGGGGGAAGCTTGCATTTTATTATTTATTATGATAAATAGGAATACCTAGAAACTGCTTTATCACCTTGGTATCGAGTAAATAGTTAAAAATCTATAAACAATATAAAAAAAAAAAAAAAATGCCGTTTAAGGAGATAATTAATGTTGTGATCAACATAGGCTACTGATGAGGAAGTGGAGCTTTCATGAAAAACAGTGTTAAGAGACGATATAAAAATAGCGTTTTTTTATAGGTAATAAAAATAAAATTGGAGAATTTCGCATTTTGCGTTATTTAAATACAGGGAATAGAGTAAAAAAAAAAATAAATAATAGTAATATACAAAATACAAACTAAAATAAACAAAAAAATATAAAAATATAGCTAAATTCATATATTTTTTTTGTAAACAACAAACTAAATCAAAATAGCCATGAAATGAATGTATCTTATTCCACTCAGTAAAATTCTACTTAACAAAATTTTTCGGGCCAAAAACATTTTTCATGAAATTTCTACATCAAAATTGTTTGTACAACAAAGTGAAAAATGCATTTTTTTACCTTCTTACTAATAGGTAAATGTTTATAAATGATATTCCGTGTCCACTGTGAATTTAACTAACACCGCAAATCTCATAGGTCCTTTAGTACTTATCTGCCTTGTAATAATGTAAAAATCTTGTCGCAGAAGCAAGTCGATTTCTTCGGCACCTGTACATTTATTAAATTAATAAGAATGACAAAGTGCTGTTGAAACCCGATTTGTGCTGCAAATTTGCAAGAACGCCAAACGAACATTCCTCGAAAACAGCTGTGATGTATTGATTTGTTTCTTCTGAATCCAATTTTCCTTTTTTTGGCAGTAATTTTGCGTCCCTGTTAATGTTAATTTTTAACTTTATCTCTACTAGAAATTAGGTGAGACAAGTAACCTTATTAAGTATTGTACAGGTAAACTTATCTCTTAAACTCACACGGCGAAAAATAACATTTCCCTAGGAGGGAATTAAAATTAAAAATAGTTTCCATATGCGTTCACAGAAGAAGACTAAAAATGTTGTAGGAACTTGCTTAAATATAGTATATAAAATTTCAATCATAGGAAAACGTTTCTAGTTTTAAAGTTTTCTAAAAATATAAAAATAAAACAAAATATTCACCATTTTTTTCTGTCTTGTAGTCTGCTGCTTTGGAACCTTAATCTGGGCCGCCCACCATTGGAGCTATCAGAGTAAGTAGTAAAGGTACAATTTATTTAAAAAAATTATTAATAAGTCACAGTTTGAATATAACCATTTATGAATAAGCAACTTAAACATGAATAATTATAAACGAATATTGAATAATTTCCCTGAAAAAGAACATTTCTTAATATCTAATGATTGCTTAACTTTGAATACAAACTTTGTAAGGTTAATATTAATTTCTAGGAAAGATAAGAGAATTTAGAGTACATATATATTATGAAATTAAAGAGGCAACTGAACTTTTGATTACAAATAAAAATTCGAATGCACAAATATTTAAGTTAATAAATCAGCTTCAAGTGTCAATCATTTAGATATGAGTTATAATTCATTTAAGACGAAATCTACAAATAAAATGATGATTTTTAATAATTTTTTCATTGAATTATTTTAAATTTTATTTGTCAAATTCTCAGATCCTGCTTGGGGTGGAATTTGCGATGCGGGCAATAAACAAAGCCCCATTAATCTGAACTCCTATCAGTCCGATAGGGTTAGTTACACTCGCCTGAAACTTAAGAATTACCGCAGGGTCCAAACAAACCTGAAATTAGTCAACAATGGGCATACAGGTGAGTTTCTGGCCCACAATAATCCTACCCATATCCATAAATGAATTATTCCCTTGTGCAGTTAAAATCGATGGCTTCAATCCCACGTTAACCCTGAAGGGCGGCCATCTGCACGGCGAGTATGTGCTGGAGCAGTTTCACATGCACTGGGACTCGGAGCACACCTTTGGCGGCACTCGGTACCCGATGGAGTTTCACTTCGTTCACCGAAACACAAAGTATCCTGATGTTGGGACGGCTACCCAGCATAAGGATGGTGTTGTAGTGATTGGAGCGCTCTACCACTTGTCCTACAGAGATAATTACGATCTTGCGTACATCGTCAGGCATCTGAGGGCAGTGAAGAGCCACAGCAATATAAACAAGCCCGTTCGCCTGGCGGGACCCCTAGTTTTGGATAATCTAGTGCCCAGTCTGTCCAGCTACTACGCCTACGCCGGCTCCTTGACCACACCCTCCTGCGCCGAGTCCGTCATGTGGATTCTGCCGACGAGGACGTACCCGGTGAGCCGAAGGCAGCTGGATCAGTTCAAGCAGATCGAATACAAGGAGGGAATGCAGCTGCGCAACAACTTCCGGCCGTTGCAAAGAAGGGGAAACCGAAAGGTTTACCTGGTCTCAGTGTCATCAGGACAAGCGGGACTCTCGGAGTCCCTCTCCTTGATCCTGATATATGTCCTGGTGAACCAGAAATTCCTTCTACAGCAAATCGTATTTTTATAATATGACTCCTTGGGGCGCATAAAAAACACGAAAGTGTCCAATGAATAGTAAATATAGTGAATATTTTATAAAAAATCAATTTAAATTAATAAATGAATTTGGAAAAAATGTTACAAGTATATTTAAAACTAAACATCTTTAGACTTAGTTCAATAATAAACTTTGATGGGTTGGTGCCTACTTTTAAGCATATTTACTTCTCCTATAAAAGCCATCAACTGCTTTTCTAGTCTAGTTTTGGGGTGTTTTAAGTCTGAAATCATGTAAATGACATGTTTAAAATGTATTAACGAATTATTTAAACTAAACGGAACGCCCAAACTCTTTTAACAGTTTGAATAACTTTTGAGAGGCTAAACTTTGGACACTTACAAACAATCACCTTGATTGTCTTTCGCATAATTTTGGTGTATTTTTGGAGTGCATAACAAAGCTAATAAAATTAGAATGCAAATTAATTTAATCAATACCTGGTGGTATTAAACCATAAAATAATTCAAAAAAGATCCTGCAAGGTTCTCTAAGGAATTAAAATTATTCAAGGCTAAAATACGGGCAAATGGGATCGTATTACCAATAGTATAAGTACAAGTATATGCCATTATTCCGCTATAAAGCATTTTGAGTTATTATTTATTTATTTATTTTAATAAATGTGACAACCGTGTATCCGGAAGGTCTCAATAGAAGTACTTAATCCGCTTCCTAAACTCATGTCTTCTTTTCGGAAGCATTTATCAAATGTTTGGCATGTTGGATCCCCTCGAAGCTTAAAAGCAACCTCTTAACTTGTACGGGCTGTCGATCCTCAATCATTTGTCAATATTTGGTGGTAAAAATAGTCAGCTTAAAACCCAATTCGATACACCTGGTTATTAAAAAACAAATGTGCTCTTCCCGAGGTGTCCCCCAATTAATTTTTGACTCACTTTTAGGCCAATAATTAAAAATGCATTTATTATGTTTGAAATTATAGGCAGTTTGCTGGATTGGTAGGCCTCGCAGCGGCGTTTATCGCCCCATCAGCTTGGACACGGATTCGGTTTCGGAATGAACTCAGATTCAAACCATAGAAGCAGACAATGGCCCCCCCAATGGCCAATGTCAAAATCTCTCATGGTGTGAATTAATAAATTATTGAAATACTTTTGTTACGCAAATCATAATTTGTGTCCCGCGTCAACATTCACTTTTATGTTTTGGCTAATCTGTGCAGCGAGTGCTGTGCCTTTTTGCAACTCGTTCGATTTGCATAAAATATGCAAAGTGCGGCAATACTTGACGCACGTTAATCACCTGGTAGCCCCTTTTCGGTCGGATTCCATTTCAATTTGAATATTATTACTTTGTTTCCCTGGTTCGGCTGATACTTTCATCCTAATGCATTTGGGGTCTATTAATTAATGCCAAAGTAATTTCGGTTTCGCATTTCAAG
>VNJV01001848.1:0-42301 GCA_008042635.1 Drosophila nikananu
TACATCGTCAAAATTGTAAAAAAATGTACCAAAAATTAGAAATCGAGTTTAAAATGCAGAAAAGTTCTCCACTAAAAACTAAGAAGAAAAAACCAAACCATTCCGAAATCCGTTGAGTTTAAGCCAAGTTACGATCAAAAAACCACTGAAGGAGTACGCGATTTTTGAGCCAAAAATTTACCCATTACAAAAAAAAAGAAAGGGGTTACATCGACAAAATTGTCAAAAAATTTACCAAAAATTGGAAATCGAGTTTTGAATGCAGAAAAGTTCTGCTATAAAAACCAAGTTATGACCAAAAAAACCCTCAAAAAGCTTCAATTTTTAAGACAAAAATTTAACCATTAAAAAAACAAGGAAAGGGGTGTTACATCGTCAAAATTGTAAAAAAATGTACCAAAAATTAGAAATCGAGTTAAAATGCAGAAAAGTTCTCCACTAAAAACTAAGAAGAAAAAACCAAACCATTCCGAAATCCGTTGAGTTTAAGCCAAGTTAGGATCAAAAAACCACTGAAGGAGTACGCGACTTTTGAGACAAAAATTTAACCATTAAAAAAAACAAGGAAAGGGGTGTTGCATCGTCAAAATTGTCAAAAAATTTACCAAAAATTAGAAATCGAGTTTTAAATGCAGAAAAGTTCTCCACTAAAAACTAAGAAGAAAAAACCAAACCATTCCGAAATCCGTTGAGTTTAAGCCAAGTTAGGATCAAAAAACCACTGAAGGAGTACGCGACTTTTGAGACAAAAATTTACCCATTACAAAAAAAAAAAGAAAGGGGTTGCATCGACAAAATTGTCAAAAAATTTACCAAAAATTGGAAATCGAGTTTTGAATGCAGAAAAGTTCTGCTATAAAAACCAAGACGAAGAAACCAAACCAGACTGAAATCGGTTGAGTTTAGGCCAAGTTATGACCAAAAAACCCCTCAAAAAGCTTTAATTTTTGAGACAAAAATTTAACCATTAAAAAAAACAAGGAAAGGGGTGTTGCATCGTCAAAATTGTCAAAAAATTAGAAATCGAGTTTTAAATGCAGAAAAGTTCTCCACTAAAAACTAAGAAGAAAAAACCAAACCATTCCGAAATCCGTTGAGTTTAAGCCAAGTTACGATCAAAAAACCACTGAAGGAGTACGCGATTTTTGAGCCAAAAATTTACCCATTACAAAAAAAAAGAAAGGGGTTACATCGACAAAATTGTCAAAAAATTTACCAAAAATTGGAAATCGAGTTTTGAATGCAGAAAAGTTCTGCTATAAAAACCAAGACGAAGAAACCAAACCAGACTGAAATCGGTTGAGTTTAGGCCAAGTTATGACCAAAAAACCCCTCAAAAAGCTTCAAAATTTAACCATTAAAAAAACAAGAAAAGGGGAGTTACATCGTCAAAATTGTAAAAAAAATTACCAAAAATTAGAAATCGAGTTTTAAATGCAGAAAAGTTCTCCACTAAAAACTAAGAAGAAAAAACCAAACCATTCCGAAATCGGTTGAGTTTAGGCCAAGTTATGACCAAAAAACCCCTCAAAAAGCTTCAATTTTTAAGACAAAAATTTAACCATTAAAAAAACAAGAAAAGGGGAGTTACATCGTCAAAATTGTAAAAAAAATTACCAAAAATTAGAAATCGAGTTTTAAATGCAGAAAAGTTCTCCACTAAAAACTAAGAAGAAAAAACCAAACCATTCCGTAATCCGTTGAGTTTAAGCCAAGTTACGATCAAAAAACTACTGTAGGAGTTCGAGATTTTTTCGCCAAAAATGTACATCGTAAAAATTTTAAACAATTTACCAATAATTAGAAATCAAGTTTTGAATGAAGAAAAGTTCTCCCATTAAAACTAAGAAGAAATAACCAAACCAGACCAAATCGGGTGAGTTTAGGCCAAGTTATGATAAAAAAAACCCTTTGAGGTGTTCGAGACATATGGAAAGTAATCCTCAATACTCAATATTGGCATTTTCAGTACAAATTTATCAATTTCAGAAAGATTATTCCTGGTCAACAAAAATCAGAAGAGCGCAGTTTAGGCATTGAGTGAAATAAATGCACCTTCTGCTCCTTTTGCGCACCTGATACTTAAAATCGAGAAATCGACCAATTTGTACTGAAAATGTCAAAATAAAAGCCTCGTTTATGCCCAACGTGAAAATTAGTAAATAAAAGTCCTGCCTTCTGTGCGACTGGTGCTTTAAATCAATTAGTTGATTAATTTGTACTGAAAATCTCAAGATTTATGACTTGCTTTTTCCTACAACAAAAAAAACAATATGTTTACAACAAAACAACATAATTTTTTCATTTTAGTGTTAGTGTTTAGTTAAAAAACTAATTACTAAATTAATTATCTTTGCTCTTGATCAGCTTTGCTTCTGTAGCTTATAGGTGGGCAAAAACGGGATGTGGTAGGTCCACCGCCACCGGCGAATGGCATTCATACCGTATGGAAAATCATAGTCGGTGGCTGTACCGTCGTTGATATTGTCATCACCAAGAGGCATCTCGTTGGCCCACTCGATCAGACCCCTTTCCGCCGGAGATCCAGGTATTAGATTGTCCAGCAGACATCCCAGAACTCCTCCCACCAGGATCGTTGTGCCCAGCAACACCGACAACGTAGAATCCACAGTGGTGTTGCCGGTGTCAATTGATCCGGGATGCATTTGCATCCAGCGGCATAGTACCATGGGGAAGAATATGGAGAGCCCCAAAATGTAGAGATTTCTCGCTGATCGAAGGTCAATATACTGCAGCGTGGACAGGCCAAAGGCAATGATCATGCCAAACATCACGCAAAATATCCCCCCCACAACGGAGTCGGGAATAAGGATGAAAATGGCTCCGAACTTCCCAATTACTCCTTGGAGCACCATGATAAAAGCAGCCCACTGAATTACGCGCCGCGATCCAATCTGGAAAGATTGATTAATGATAAAGGCAATAGTTTTAAATTGAACTTAAACTCACCTTGGTGACTCCAATGGCACCAACGTTCTCTCCGAACGTATTGGTTCCATTTCCGGCCCCCCAGAGTCCGGCCAACACAGTTCCCAAGCCCTCGGTGCCAATGCCCCGATTGATAGCATGCAGCGGCGGTGAGTGAGCACCGGACATCTGCGACACGGTCGGATAGTAGCTCAGCGACTCGACCGTGCACGCCAGTACTCCCGCCAGCATTCCCAGCACGCCGGACAGTGTGACTGAGGGCACACCAAACTGGCCCGGATAGGGCACGTAGAACCATTTGGCGCTGGTTAGCACATTCAGTCGCACATCGGTGCGGGATGGATGACCCGGAGGAAAGACGTCCGTAGCAGTCAGGATGCCACACAGTCCCCACATGATCATAATGGTCAGTAGGACGGGGAAGAGGCGAAACAACTGGAATTGGCGCACTTCCAGTCCATGACCCTTGCGATACGCAGGCACCGGGATGGAGACATTGGACATTATTTGCGAAAAGAGAGTCAGCATCCCAGTGGTTCTGTGTGGAAACGAAATCATGTAATGTTTACCGGTTTCTGACTATTGTGTGCTCCTGGCACGAAATCTAAAATCTTGATCGGTTTGAAGACACGAGGGCAACATTTTTCGAGTAAACAATATTGATATTTAAATACTAGGTGAACACAACAGCTTGTAAATAATATTGATATTTGTATTTTTAAGTCTGGCGCTTGCTAAATTATGTTCTGCTGGTACTATGGGGACATGATTTTTGTCCCTTGCGGAATATTGTGTTTTAAGTTCTTATTGAGAAAGGTGGAGATTACACTAGATTTAAGGTAATACTTACCCTACAGCAATTCCCCAGTGCTTAGAGGCCGTATCCGCTGCGTGCTCAAACAGTGTGAGGCCCACCAGCGAAACAGTGGGCACAATAGTTAATGGAGTCACGTACTTTAGAATCTTACCCACTAGACCAGTGTAGCCAAGGATGACCTGAACGAATGCGGATACAGCGATGGCTCCGGAAAGCTCGCGCATACGCACTTTCCACAGTTCCTCCCGATCAGCCTGACTCATGGCATCCATTTCGTCCTGCGCCGGGCACTTCCACTGCGGAAGGGACAAGATGGCGAGTGTAGGGACCAAAAAAGAGATAGTTCCACCCTGGACAATGGGCAAACGGACGCCCCAAGTGGCCTGGAAGTAGGTGACGATGCCGGTGACAAATATCATGGTTGATATAATAATGCCGCGATTCGCATCCTCATCGGACATGCACAACGCCGGAGTCAGTATGAAGGGTATTGAGACAATGGCTCCGATCATAGTGAGGTAGTGCTGGAATGCCAGAAAGATGCTCAAGTACCACGGCGGATTGTCATTAATGGCGTAGAGCAAATCCGGCTTAGGCTTTTCGACGCCCGACGGTGTGGTAGTAGCTTGGGCGTGGGACTTGAATGTTTCACCCTGGAAATTAAGGAGAATGCATGGAAGAATGTATGGAAATATTAAACAGAAAGAAATAAAAATAAATGTATTGAAATATTTGGGGGATACATAAAGAATAGGATTTCATGAAATCAGCTCTTTCAAAACATTTAATTGTTATGCCAAAACCTTGCTGATCAGAGAACTTATAATAAATTAATGCAAATTTCTATTTGCGTATGGTAATGAGGAATCGTATTTGTTGGCAGACATGAAGATATTCCGACTCTTTATTGTGTAATTGCAGAGTGCGGGAAATTTCAATGTTTTATTTATGAGAATAGCTTTTTAATGTGCGCATTATTTTGCTTAACTACATGGTGTGGGAGGAGAGAAGGGGGCTTCATCAACTGACGCCTGCGGTCCGCAAAAGTGATTAATTGAGCGAGAGTATCAGTGCACGAATCGCTGAAAGCGGGCTCTCAGCTTGTTAGGGTCAACTATGTAAATCAGGCCATAAATTAATATCAGATTGGTTGGGAGAGTTAATCAATCAGGTAAAAAATCAGCTAATGAGTGCTGCTGTCGATTTCAGTACTCATGACAAATTGACATTCTATATGGCAACCCAATATGCAGTTACTCACTCCCCTAAATCGTTTATAACATATTTCTGAATTTACTGTTAATTGTGGGGTGTTATCTCCATAGACTTATCCCAATGCAATGCAATGTCACAAGCAACTAAGAACAATTAAGCAATTGATTGGGGAAATGTCCAACAAAACAGAACTGATGAACATTAAAATAGGAGCACATCGCTGTCAATCGGCAGCAGCGGTCGGAAAGTTTCTTACATAAGACCTCGCGCGAAAATCATAATCTTCTGGAAGAACCCCTTACTTACGCCGATTTCAACATCATTTAACTCCATGATCCGGCAAGCAAGCTCCAATAAAGCCAATAATATAAATCGATCCACAAGCTCGGACGAATTCCGCTGTACGTCCGATCTCGACAAAGTCCCGCGACTCAATAGCAAGAACTTCTCTCGATCGAGAACTCAGTGTATATCGGATGGCCAGGTCTTGGAGAGCAGGCCTTTAATTAAAGAGCGATAACACAGCCTCTAAGAAGGTGCCCTATTTTATAGCTACCCTATAAAAGCGACAATGTTGGCGATATAAAGATATCGCTCCAAAATATTTTCGGGATGTGATAAACAAATAATCTTTTCTTTTCGTTGGGCCACGAAAATATTTTATAACCAAATTCAAATCGCGTTGGGGAACCGAATGCATACTTTTGGGGGGAAATAATATTTCGCATTTTATTTAAATTACGATTGGACAATGTAACTTCAAGTTCAGCTCTGACAATACTTAACAAAATCACTACGTACACAAATAGTTTAATACACATTAATTTAGTTTTGGTGGTTTTGGTTGTTACTCATACATCGTAGGGAAATATTCAGTGAATTTCCTTTTCGCTCATCTCTACTATTCTATACACACAGGTCTAATTTTATGTTCTGGCTATTCTTGTAGAAATCAATAGAATCTATTATCTGATTCCGTAATAAGCATTTATAAAAAGAGTTCGATACAGTATGAAGTGCATTATATTCATTTTTCGTTTCTTTTTTAATGGGAAGTTTCTGGCAATGCGCAAATTTTTTTCTAGGAGTGTACACTTGTCGCCGGGTCAGTTAAGTAAAGCACACCAAGTTCAGATACAGTCTCTCTCTTACAAAAAATGACACAAGTAAAGGCATAAAACAAAATACATTGCATATAAATAATAAAGGTGTCCTGGGGTGGCGAGGTGGCGGGTTCGGAGCATAGGAAATGCAGTATCGGATTCAGCTTCTTCCACTTCTTTCTTAGGCAGCTGTTGAATTTACGGGGTATCCTCTTCCTCCTCCTCCTCCTTCTCTTGCCACACACTACTGCTCTCGTTCTCCGTATCACTCAGAATTTCCACGACCTCTTCCTCGCCGGTCAACAGGAGTCCTTCCTGCTTTTGGAACATGTAAGGCGGTGTAGTGTCGTCATCGGCTTCGGCATCAGCATCAGCATCGGCATCGTCTACTGTCTCGTTGAGCAGGTTCAGGTCCGGTACTATTACCTCATCCGTTCCCACCTGCGCATTGGATTGAGTGGCTGTTGCTGCAGGAGGTGCAGAAACGTCCATCGGTGGCAAGGTGGCTACCGGATTGAAGGGTGCATCCAAATCTTCGAGGCCCCGCGGAGGTTTAAGCTTGGCCAGCTCCTCACGCAAGTGTCGATAGTGCCGGCGCAGTACCATCGAGTTAAAGGAGATGGTGCGACTGGCCCGCTCCGTGTACTGCGGCTTGCTCAGCTCCTCGATCCAACCTTCGATCTGGGCACATATCTCTTCGCGCTTTAGCCAAAAGTGTTTGTAAATGACCTGCAATTTCGGGAATGATATAAGACTAGCTAATCCAAGGGTATATTTGGGAACACTTACGTCTCTAAAGCAGGGACTTGGATTGCGTATCTGCTCTAGCATAGCCCAGCGCACGCATGCCTGATAGATGTTGCTGTTGTACTCCCGCGACGAGTTGGTGCCACTCGGAGTGCCCCGGCTCCTCTCGAAACCCGGCTCGTTGAAATATGGCTCGGGAACCAATATCAGGGACTGGATGGAGACGAGGACCTGGAGAAAGCTGGAGGTTTGTGCATTCCACTTCTCCTCGGGCCGACCGTGCCAGGTGTTGAGAACCGAAAGACACACCTTTCCATCGTTGTATAAATTGGGATTGAAGCGCACCGAGTGGCGACCCGTAGTCTCCAGATTAATGAGCATTGGAAGGTTGGGATAGTCCGGCGGAAAGAAGACGTCGAACTCAAAGCACCCGTTGGCATAAGGCGTATCCGCTGGCCCAGTGATAAGTACTTTCATAATGTCCAATCTGTCCGTATCACAGCGCACAAATACCGAGCTACTAAAGCTAAGTGGCAGACTGGTTGACAGAGTCACCGCCTCCTGGGCAAGTCGCTTGACTCGCGACGGATGGTAGCGATCGCCGGCGAGCCGTACCATCTTCTCGAAGTGGTGTGCGACCACAAAGCGGAAGCTGTTGTTGTCCGACTCCACGATCATGTCGTATGTGTCGAATTGGCGCTTCTTCATCAGCTCCAAGTAGCGCTCCTCAATGGACTTGCTCAGTGGCTCCAGGTGCCCGCTCCCATCGTCGTTGTTGTGCAGCATGTTAATCAGGGCGTCTGCATCCGTAGTCTTCTGCACGAGCACACTGGTCTCCTGGATATCTGGGATGAGCAGAGCGAGTCCCTCGTCGTCGCCGTCATCGATGTTAAATGTCAACTGATGTGTCTGGCCCTTGATGTTCGACTTCTTGTTGACCCTGGGCGGATAGCAGAAAAGATTAGTATCTTCGGATACGCAAGAGCAAGGGGTAGGCCTTACTTTAACCGCTTGGCGTAGGTGTCTACGCAAGTCTTCATATTCGTGAGCAGCTCCGCGATCGGCGGTGTGCTGACACCACTGCCAGTGATCGCTGGCTGGAGCAGCGAGACAAGCGTCTTGGACAGCGAGAGAGCGCGGAGGAGCTTGAGTATGGCACGGTAGAGAGGAATGTGTCGTGTGATGTCTAGCACGGAATCGTTGCGCAGATAGGAGCTGAGGGCGGGTATAAGACAAGACTGTTGCAGCAGGGTCTGGAAGATGGGTGGCAGCTCGCCAGTCACATCTCGCACGTCGTGATAGGCAAGGATGTCCTCCCCGCGCATCTCACTAGGTATGCAATCTCCAGGATTGACGTAGCTGGCTAGGACGAGCAGCAGCACCGTCACGTGCTCCTCCTCGCTCTTTTGTCTTAGCAGCGCCTGCTCCACGTTCCAGGACTGGGTGGTGGACCCGGTGCCGAAGCCCGTGCCTTTGGCCCAGTACATGTGGCTCTTGTCATCTGACGTGGCACTGGGCTGTGCCTCCTCCGCAGAGTTTCCTTTGGCGCCGCTGACACTGGCGTTTCCGCTTCCGCACCCACTGCCACTTGCATTTCCGTTGCTGCCACTACTTGCCCCACTTGGCGACGGCTCATTTATTGGCGCCCCGATCCGGCTGTTGTGAGACTGGTGCGAGAAGATGCCTAGGCAATTGAGCACTAAGTGCATGGCTCCCACCTCGATTACCACACGGCGGAGTAGTACCCCGTCGTCGGTAGATAGCGGCACACTGTCCAGCAGCTGGCGGAAAACCTCGAAGGGCAGTGTGGGCAGTGAAGGCGCTAGCGATAGGCTATATATGTCATCTAGTTCATAATGAAATAGTCAATGAGAAACAGTGCTTCAAAGTATGAAAGTGTCTGTACTTACTCCCCTCGCCATCTCCCGTGACGCCCAAGACTAAACGGAGCAGACACTGCGCCCGCAACTTGTCCCGTAAGAGAACATCCGAATAGGCGGGGAGGCGAAGAAAAAGTCCAAAGGCCGCAAGCGAATGCTGAGGCACAGAGCTAACGGTCGCCTGTTTGGCTGCCGGCTCGCAGATGGTGTCCTCCAGGTCCTCGTATATTTCATCGTTCGGCTCCAGTTTCACCCAGTCGGACAACGGCGGACTCTTCTCTTTCTCGCTGACCACTGAAGTGGTCTTCCGACCCGAGTGCTCTGGGTAAACGGTGGGCAGGTAGTGTGCCAACAACGAGAGCCCGCCGTTGCTGGAGAACCGTTGCAGAGGCGACGGAAGGGGCTGCGCACAGACGGCCTTCGTTTTTTTCGCATCGCCGACATCTTCAGCGCGCTGCTGGGGCACCAGGTTTAGCGTAATGCACGGCTGAGACAGCGAGTGTCCAGCGTCCTGGAGCGTGGCGAGAACCTGGGACACGGTCGCATCGCCGGCCAAAACAATGTCGGGATACTCCGGAATGACCAGTTGGTTGCCATTGGCAGCACTCGCCGTTTGCAACAAAAATTCCTCCACGTTGAATATATCTGCAAGAGCGATTGGTTAACAAGTCTTTAAATGCAACCCCTGGCTTGTTCCTACTGGAAGCCAAGTTCATAGCGCTGGTCTGGGTCTCCTTGTCCTTGTTCACGGCCGCTTGGTTCTTCTCATCCTTGATGCGCTTGTCTTTGGCCGCCACCGCGGCTCCGACTGTTAGGAACTCTAAGCTTCCCGCCTCAACGTTGTTGAAGTGCGAGAAGCTGCTTTTATCCAGTTTGCATTCGCTGGACATTGCAGTCGCACTGGGTGCGATATTTACCGATGCAGAGGCTGAAGTCGCTGTTTCGCCAGCTCGCTGATCTGTTGGTTGTTGGTAAACTAGGTTACTAAACACTAGGGGGCCAAAAGCGAAAGCAACGAAGAAAGTAAATTAATGAAAGGAAGCAAACAGAATCACGTAATTAACAAACATAAAAAACAGTACAAACAACGGAACATTCTTAACCTAGCTCGTAATAAGTACAAAACGATATCCGTTATTGTTGGTATTCGTTCGACAGTTCGAAGTTGGGCAGGACTCGTTACACTTATAGAGAACGATTCGGCTTAGCGCTCGCAAGTATCCCCAAGTATCCCTTAAGTATAAATAGGTTGTGCGTGGCTTACCGCTAACGCAGTTTTGCATAATCTCCTGGCAAGTGGTGATAGTTGTCACAGTGAAGAGCATGTGGTGAGCGCTGCTGCGTTTGGCTGGATGGTTATTGACAGCCGCAACGGGTAGACTCGTGCTGGCCCCCACACTCGACGAGCCTCCCATGATAGCCGAGAGCGTGTCCCTCCGCTGCAAGGGCTGCTGGCTCCTCACCGAGACGGTGATGTGTTCGTTCTCAAGGAGGAGCTGTAGAACCAGCTGCCTGGTGAATCCCGAGATAGTGGGTCGAACGCCCAAGCTCGATTGCAGTGGCTTGCAAATTATGGCTCCGATAAGTAGCGATGTAAGCACCTCTTGGTTGCCCGGATGACAAGCACTCACTCGCGAAAAGAAATTTATGGTGGCCCTCTCCAAGCGGATGAAGGACTGCTGCATGGGCAGCGTTTTCCTGAACTGGGTGGCATGGGTGTTGCACAGTAGCTGCAGCAGAGGCTTCCAGAAAACGGAGCCCTGCATAGTGCCCAGCCAATCCCGCATGGGTCCCTCCGCGCAACATTCGGCGAAGAAATCCAGCACCTTAGGCACATTCGCACTGCTCAGAAGCGGAGTGCTGTGACCCACATGCGCTTCGGCCTTGGCAAAGTCCGTCAGCGAAGAGTCCTCGTCATCCGCAGGAAAAGCTAGGTTGCTAGTAGTGTCAACGGGCTCCTGTTCTTCAGTAGCAGATGTCTCTAATCCAGGCAAGAGGTGAACACAATACTCGTAGATGGCGTGGGCCAACAGCTTGGGGAGTCCAGAGTCCAGCATCTGATACACCGCCGCTGGTGACTGGCATGCCAAGGCGAGGGTCTTTAGAAACGTGGGTCGCTGCAGCAGAACCGTTAGATTCTCAATGCCCTCGCGCCGGAACCACGCACTGCCGCTCTGCACCTTACTGTCGTCAGTCTGGCCCCGCGCCGGTGGCTCCAGCTTCACTCCCAGCTTTACCAATAGTTGGTTGAACAGCTCCGGCTTAATGAAACAGAGCGCGCAAAGCAGAGAGTCGAAGCTGCTCTTCAGCGGTTCATCGTGCTCCAGTGACGAGACCCACTCAAAGCACGTCTCGAAGAGGGCCGACGAGATTAAGAGGGGCAGTTCGGGAAGTTGCTGCTGCGTCTGCACTCTCCACAGAATGGAGGCAATTACCTTGACAAAGCCGCTCTGCGGATTGTTGCAGCGCGCCTGCTTGCTGTAGTTGTCGTGCAGCTGCATCACCCAGTCTATGAGCACGCGTAACTTGTCCAGCAGGTGCTCCGTGGAGCCCGTGACCACTTCGTGGATGAGATCGCACACCGCATCGCTGGATAGCTTGAAAACTGAAAGAAAGACAAAGTCGGAGATGTGTTATAGACGGACAATGCAAAACAAAAATAATTTATCGAAACAGACGAAGGACCCACCTTGAGGAGTGGTGTGCCAGAGCAGCGTCCGCAGCAATTGTAGGCTAAGTTCATGGTTGTACGCTCCAAGCTTTAACAAAATGGTTTCCAGGTGATGCTGCGCCAGGCTGGGGATCATTGGCATGATGTTTAGCAGCGAGCAGCAGGCCTCCAGAAAGCCTGGATAGGCGGCCGGATATGAGGCGATAAGGTCCGCCAGCTTGCTGTCAGGCTGCAAGGCCGCCACGTGGAAGCAGCGCGAAAGAATTCGAACCCAGCCAATGCTCGTCTTGGCAAAGGCATCGTCCTCGGGCATTGCATCTGCGTCCATGGCTGCTAGAGTGGACGTTTGGAGTGGCGTAGAACAGGACGCTAGGGAGTCGATAAAGGGGCCCTGGGAGCGCAACCCTTGCATCCGATTTCCAAATATTGTCTGGCCAAGAACGGCGATCTGCACGAGACCAACATTGCCGCAATCTTTGGGTCTTTGGAAAGACATAAAAAAATCGATACTATTGTATTTGGCAGTTGATTTTTTGACACTTACTTGTACAATCTTAGGACAATGCTGGTTGCCACTTCCGCCTTAGAAAGCTTTAGCCTGATGCAGGTCAGCCCAGTGGTAGCCATTGGAGCTCCTATTGGGACGGAACCAATTCCATAGTCCCGTGACAATTCCAGCGCCACTGCCGACGGACACGAGGCAAGACTGGAGGTATGAGGCATCAGCTGCACCTCCTTCAGCAGGATAGCTGTGGGCAGCGTTATGGTCAAGTCCACATGCGTCTCGTTCGGGTAGAACATGTAACTCCAAGCCGGAGTGCGTGGCCTTCTATGCGTGGCATTCGGATTGGAAATAAGCACCTCGGCACTCTGGCCGGCATCGTTCTCGGACACGATATGCGAAAAGGGCGCAAAATTAATCAGGCCGTCGTACTGAGCACCACTTCTTGGCGGCTGAGCTGCCCCGGTAGACCCAGTAGGCCCAGTGCCAGTTCCAGTGGTCTTCTTGCCGGCACTGTTGGCTCCCCCAGCGGCGTGAGAGTTCAGTTTAAGCCGGGTATTGCGGGTCATGTGCTGCATAATTAATGAGATCTGGCAGGTTGAGGATTTCTCCAATTAGTTAAATAAGCACAACTATTAAAGTCAAGTCGCTCGCTTACCAATCCCGGCTGCATGTTGATAATTGTCTTATTGAGTCTCACCATATTGTGACAAATGATCTGTATGCCGCCGAGCTGTGTGAATGTCTGTACAGCTGCAGTCACCTCCAGCACCTTCGAGATATACCACAGGAAGGGCTCCGAAAGCGGCAGACGTGGCAAAGTGGCATTCCTTTGGATTGTGGCTGTGGGGAGAGGGAAAGGTCGCTGAAGCACAAGATGCATGACATCTGAAGCTATGACTTACTCTCCTCCAAATATTGGCAGATAGGCGCCACCACTAGTCGGGGATTGGTGGCTTTGTCGCTGAGAGTTACCATCAGACTAAAGACGGCATCTGCGATTGTTTGCGGATCATCCACTACCATGTTTGCCTTAGGCAAAAAGAAGCAGCCCGAGGTCATCATGGTAAACGTGTTGGTAGAGCACTGCGATAGCGTTCCAAAGAGGCGCTTCATCGTAGGGAAGTGGCGCAGTACTGAATCGGATCGCAGAACTAGTTATTAACCAGCGGCAAGTGTGGGGAGTATCCTAATCTTACCCCAATCCGCTATGCAGGGCACTTTGGTGCGATGTCCTTCGGTATTCAGCTGTTCCGCCTTGGTCTCATCCGTCTGACTTTGGTTGGACAGCTCTTCCTCCTCGGGAATAGTGACCTCCTGCGAAAATCATACAAAATAGTAGGATTTATTCATAAAAATTAAAAGGCAAGACATACGCTTGGCTGCCTGGGCATCTCCGTTAGCACCATGTGAGAAGATAGTTTTAATAGATTGATTATCAGGGAGTTGTCGCATATTGTGGCATTCTGTTTCGTGGGATTTTCCGAGCCCAATACATTGGCAAACAGGTTGCTAAAGTTGTTGCCGGCATTGTTGTTCTCGTTTCCTCGCTGGCACTGCAGCTTGTCGCCGTTGGAGATGTTGTTGTACACCAGGAAAGCTTGCGGAATAAATAGGATATATAGGATGGGACCCATCCAAAGAAAGCGTAATTTTTCTCTGCTTACAAAGACTTTCGGTGATTTTGAGAGCTATGTTGAGGTCGCCCTTGTCATTTGGCATCATCAAAAGGTCGCGAACCAGCTGGTTTTGGGCATCGATGGGTCCCTGTTGATTGCTGATGGCACCACCTGGCTGCACCAGCTGCAGGACAACATGGAGTAAAATGTCCTTCAGACGGCGCTTGCAGGGTATGCCACTGGTTTCGCTCTTGCTGTGCAGCCAGAGCAGCAGCTCGTGCAGGTGCTTGCATATTGTGGGTCCCGCCTGAAAAGACGACGGTATGGAAGTACTGTAGCAACGGGGAAAGCATTCGCATAACTTACACATCGGTTGGTAATAATGGCGGAGCTCATTCCGTATCCGGAGAAGAATCTGAGAAGCATCTTCTCAAAATTCTCATCGTTTACAATGACCTCGTTGATGCGCGTACAGTCCGCATCCTCGCCAATGGGCAAAGAGTTGCAGGCGAGAAACAGGCACTGGAAGCCGAGACACCAGGTGCGCAGCTTGATATCATTGTGCCACGCTAGGGCTAGTAGAAGTCCCTGTACGGCGTTGGCACCGAATGGGATTTTTGGTACGTCCGTTGGAGTGATTCCACTGCTGTACGGCTTATCTGCCAGCTCGCAGTTCAAGGTGAGCCACATGTGTAGCAGCTGCTCCAGATGCACCCACGTATCTTCGTAGTGCAGATCTGCCAGAATGGAGTCGAATACCTTCTTGAACATCACATAGGTGTTACGACCATTGTATTCTGTTCCGGACCACAGCTGAGTCAGGTACTCTGGCCACGGAGCTGCCTCTGGCGGCGGAGAGACGAACTCATTGGTCAACACTTGGGGCAGCGAGGAGTAGAGATCCAGGGAAGTGCGATTCGTTAGCCTTTTCAGCTGCGTCTCCACATGCAGCTCCAGGCCCACATCCAGCCGGGAGTCTAGAGCAACGGATATCGACTTGCAGAAGAAGTTGAAGGTGTTCTTGCAAAGGGCGTTGCTCTCCTTCCTGGTGACCGGCTTCGTCCGCTCGATCATGTCGATGTCATTTAGCATCTCGTCGAACTCAGTGTCGTCGCACTCGATCAGGGAGGGAAGGTAATTGTATTTAACGGCTGCAAATTGAGCAAGAGGAGCAGTTAATTGGGTGAGCACTGTTTGTTGCATCGGGGCCACGAGAAATGGGGGAAAATCAAAATGGTGTCAAACTAAAAGCTTGGCTATGGGGAGAGCTGCTTGATGGCCAGCCATCAAAACAACCTGTCCAGATACCCAAAATACGATGCCAAATGTATGGATTTGTAGGTGATAAGAAAAGACTCGTTTACCCTCTTGATAAAACTCTCTTGCTGTCGGCATCAGCATCTCAAATTGTGCCTCGGAGCACGAGGAAGCAGTTGCTAAAAGAACGGAAACAGTGCATTTCTGCATGAATTTTATATGGCAACAAAAGCCGTCTACAGGATTCCCTTGCAATTAATAATTTTTAATTATTTGTTACTTGCAGACATATTTGTCTGCACTTTGGATCGCTAAACAAAGTTGTATAGGGAATGTGAGAGGATACTTACATGTATAGTCGCTAAACAGATCTCGGGTTTCCTGCACCGACGCCTCCATGTTGCGTGGAGCATCGTTAGTGGGCGTTACATCGCTGTCTCTAAATTGTTTATCCGCGTCTAAGAGATCCTGCGACAGAAATTGAAATTTCATAAATGTAAAACCTAACATTCACAAGTATTCAGAAACACACCTGTAGCAAACATGTAATAGCATGGACAGCCCAGGGCTGTTGCTGGTCATTCCAAACGGACAAGCGGATGAGCTGCTCCAGCTGGGCGCTGGTCACAATCTTGCACAGCTGCACCGAAGGACGGCAAGCGGCCACGAGCCGTGCAATGACCTTGCAGGTGAGCAGAAACTGATCCATGTTACAGTCGAAATCCATCTCTAGGAGTAGGGCGAAGAGGCCACGGATAACCACCTTAATGTTGGCCATTCGCAACGTCTTCAATCCTTTGTCAAAGTTGCTGTCGCGATCGGCATCGCTACCTGAGATGATGTCGTGGTGTTTGGGCGAGGAAGTGGAGGCTGCCGGTGTCTTAGATGAGCTGCTCGTCGAACTGCCGCTGGAAACACATAGGCCGGAGGATCCAATGCTAATCTTGCCGACCGTGGAGGTGGACTTGCTGGCCCCACTGCCTTTTGACTTATTAGACAACTCCATAAATATACCGGGATGCTGTTGGATTTCCTCTCTTTGTTATTGGATCCTTCATTCATTTTTTAAAACTCACCTCATTCTGGATCATGAAAATCTTCTTGCCCCAATCCGTGTACGGCTGCACCGAGTACTTGTTTTGCTGAATAATTCGTTTTTTAAAGCATCTCAGCTGCTTGCTGTTGGAAGTGTTGCTGGGTCTCGCCTTTGTAAAGTCGCTCTCGCAGCTCATAAAGTCCCAGCGAGCGGCTGCTGTAAGAGCATCATTATTATTATTAGTAGTGGTATTAGTAGTAGTACATTTATCCTTGCATTTACATTTATCCTTGCGCTCGTTGTCGTCAAGGCAGACTGACAGGAAGAGAAGCAGCCAGGTGATAAGCTGCATGTCAGACGAGGTGCCCATGGCTGCATTGCGATCGGCAGCGTTCGCCGATGTACTTGGTTGCTCAGATTGGAATTTGTAGTACGGCGAGATGGGTGCCAGCAGCTTCACAAGCGTCTTGAGGACAGCGTCGATCACAATGGAGCGGCAAGCACCCATGGCGATGCTCCGACGTCCTAGATAGGTCAGCAGAAAGAATATGCTGGGTAGGAATAAATGAACGAAAGATTAGATAAGTGAATTTGTTTGATTAAATTGCTGTTTAGCCAGACAAAAACCTACCGATCCTGCGGAAAGGCCTTGAAATTCTGTGCCGAGAAGAGACTGCAGAAGGTGTCCGCGAGGAAATCGCCCCACCAAGGCTGGAAGCAGCACATACGCACCAGCAGTGAACAAGTGGCCAGCTGCAGCTGAGCGTCTCCGTACACCACTAGCGAGTTAAACAGGGCCTTAGCCGTGGCCGCATTGAATTTCTGGTGCACTGGCAGGATGTTCTTGATGCCGTACTCGATGGAGAAGTGGAGCAGCACCTCCACCAAGCCCAAGCTAAGCACACGCAATTTGTCTCGCGAGGCAGCGCGCAAAACTTCCTCCGTTTGCAGCGCCTCAGGTGACGGCATGCGCCAGGAATCTGGCGACAGAGCTCGCTCCAATCGGACCACCACATTGCGGATCACGTTTATCTGGTACTGCAGCAGCATGCACTCATCGTACAGGGACACCACCTTGTTATTGTTGTCCAGACCGCTTAGCTCCTCGTCCCGCTGCTTGTTGATAAAGGCCTGCAGGTGAGCTACGTTCGACAGCTCGCAGTTCCGCATCGGAGCCAGCAGGTCCATCAGCTTGGAACTGGCCAGACTGTACCGGCAGTTCACATCCTCGTACAGCGCGTTCAGGGACTTCAACTGCGATTTTAAACTGTGCACTGGTTGCTTGATGAACCTCATCAGCTGGTCGCCATAGCCGTCGTGCTCCAGCACCACGGGATGGCCAAAAAAGCGACCCAAGGGCACCTTGCACTTGGTAGACGACATTCCCATGCGTCCGATGATGGTCAACTTTAAATAGCGACAAATTGGCGGCGGCTGAATGTCGCTGAGCACCAGCGTCTTGGTCTGGATGTCGTTTACCTGCACCAGCCGCGAACAGTCTGTCTCCTCATCAAAGCACCAAATGTCGATGGTCAGAGAAGTGAGTTCATCGCAGGCTGGGATCACCAGGTCCGTGAGCAGAATGTGCTGGCAAAAGTCCAACACTACAAAGCGCCGCGCACCCGAGTGCATCCGATCGATGACGATCATTTGCTTGGGCGGTGGAGTAATCAGCTTGTGCCAGGCAATCGGCTGACATGGATTGGCGCTCAGGCTCTCCATGATCTTTTCAGTATCCGCGGCGTCGTGCATGGCTCCGGTCCCTTTCGTTGCCTGCAGTTGCGCAGTGTGATGATCCAAGGGAGTCTCCAAACCCTTATTGGTCATCAGGCCTGGCTTCAAATTAGTGGCCAGTGCTGTGCCGTCCTCCCAGTTATCCAGTTTTCCAAAGTCATCGAATGATATGTTGTCGTTGATCTTCTTCTGAAAGAGAGAGAGCTGCGGCAGAAACTTCGCTATCTTCAGCTTGTCCATGATATCTGCCTTCTCTATCTTAACTTCTTCCTTCAAGGGTGATTCTAAGTCTAAAAACGAGGAGACTGCTGTACGTATTCGATATCGATTAATAAATGATTCGGAATATGCTTCGTACTGATGACTTACATTTCTTAAAACTTATAAAGCCATGGGCATCGAGGGCATCGTAGTTGACCTTGCTCTCGTTCTCCTTCATTTCCTCGACGAGGCACTCGACATCGTTGACCAGATCGTTAAGCTTTTCATATATTATTGAGTTATATTCGTTTGCTATTCTAAAAAGGGGACCTTCAAATCGCCTTACCAACTCCTCATCCTTTTCCTTAGCCACCTTGAGCTTTGGCATCATCATGACATCCTCAATGACAACGCTGGCTGCGGAATTGGCACCTACACTATCGATGTTGTCGATGCGAGTGGCCTCCGAAGTCTGCACGCAATTAAAGTGCAGCTGTACCACTTCCAACAACCCTCGCAGCTGGTTGCTGATGCTCTTGCCGCGGATGAGGTAGGGAAATGTACGAAAGTCCACGCCATCTGCAACAGCAAAAACATTAAAAATTATGACCAGCATCGTGTTGATTAGAAATTATTTTGGTTCGAGCTTACCTATTGAGCTAAGTCGCTTGATGTCCAGCCCAGTCACTGGCAATATGGTGGCGCTGCTGCGAATCACATTAGTCAGAGCCACCGAGGAGCTTGACCCGTGTCGATTGATGTTGGGAAAGTCAAAGTCAAAGATCTCCGGCTCAAAGGGAAACCCATATAGGCCAAAGCGCGTGCTCAACAGCGCACAATAGGGATCCCAGCGCTTGTCTATCTCACCGGAGATCTTCTTTAGCAGATGGATTGCCTGCTCGGATATACTGTTGTGGGACTCCGCGGTGGAAGTGGCGCAAGTAAGCATCATGTACCAGCGAACCACACTGCCGCACTGCGCCCGCGGCAGTTCGTGGAAGGTGTTGGATATGGCCGCCTTGAAGCTGTGATCCAGAGTAGTATTATGCTGCAGTTCCGCCGGCAGATTGGTGACTCCCCTTGTATCAGGATAATATTTATAATGATTTGTATGTGCATTGACACACTTTTTGTCTGGTCACTTACTCTGTTAGCATGATTAGCAGTTTCACACACTTGTGGGCCGTGCTCCGCTCGCTGTAGATGACGCAGTTGCGAAGAAGTTGCTCAATGTGCTTTTCGGAGAGGGAAATGCACTCGAACTGCTGTGCTAGCAGGTCCTGGATATTCGCCGCTGTCTGCTTATTGATCTGGTCCTTAAGGCGCTCGGATTTGGGCGACCTGAACCGGTTGAGCCGGACAAAGCAAATCCAGTTGAGCACGTCGAGCGACATATTCTTGGCCAGCGGACTGGAGCCTGAATCGCTGGCTATTCGCAGCAACTGCTCAAGCAGATGGTTGCTCTCCAGCATAGCTATACGCTGCATTCGGCTGTTAGCAATCCGACTGTGCGACTTCACGGCCCGAACACTGATGGAGATCTCATGCAGCCAGTCGCAGCCTGCGAAGAGTACAGAGAGAGACAGTAATGAGTGAGTAGACTGACTGGGATTCACCCTATGGCCAACTGTGGGGCGAGGAAGTACCTTCCCTACTTGGCGGCAGTTGCTCCGTTTTTTGTCCCCTAGACGGAGCAACTGGAACGGGCGGACTCAGAGGCTTGATTTTCGCGACATGGGATATGAACTCTGGAATATTATTTTGCGTCTTGAGCTTGAGAGCTTGATTAATATTAAGGGCGCACGAACTACAGGCGGCTTTGGTCACGGGATATACTTTGAGTACGGCTCTCTTGATAATTCTGACCGCATTGGCCAGAGTAATGCTGCTCTTACTTCGGTCCAGCACTGCTTCTACTTGATGTGAGCGTTTTTGTTGTGACGAGGAAGCTGCAAAATATGGTGGGTAAACTCAAGTCAACTTCATAACTCGCAAGACATCTGTGTAACTATTCCAACTGCAGAGTTTCACAAGTTTCAAACTATTGTAGAAGAACATCTGGATATATCGATACCCGTTCGCCCACCTAAGTATCTTCTCGTAAGATCTACAGGTGACATTATTATTTACATTAGTAAATAACTAATAGCAGTGGAAAAAGGCTATAAAACGTAAAACGCGTCAACATGTCCTGGCACTTCCGCAATTCCTTTAATGCTTTTTCCCCTTTTCTATGAACACTCACACATACCCCTCGTCTTGTTCTGGCCGTCCTTCGATGGATCAGAGACCGTCTTAATGTGCAGCAAGAAGTTTCGCGAGCGCGTCTTAAACAGCTTGGGTGAGGTTAATGTGGCAGTGCCACCTTGATCGCATAAATCGATGCACGAGGACAGCTCGATGGGCCCGGCCAAAACCTCCGCGTTATGCGCCAGTAGATACTCCTCACTGAGCACGGGATTTTCATTGGCAACTGCAAAGGCGAATTAACTTTTCATTAGTCAACAGCTGGGCTTAATTTAGAGCGGTACTTACTGTAGGAGAGATCAATATTGTCGTCGATTACATTCGGCTTATAGTTAGCATGAGGTCCCTTCATTCTGTAGCCAAATCCATTGGTGTTCTGTTTGAGAAGTGTCACCTGGATGCCCGCAGGATTGGAGCATTGCTGATACACCGTGAACTTAAGATCTATGTGGCCCAATGACACAGCCTGGGCCAAGTTGAGCTCTATGATATGTTCGTCCCAGGTAGTTCTGAATAAGAAAATTGTCATTCAATTAATCATCTTTAATGCAATGATATACCTACGCATCGTTATGCAGCCGCCAGGTCCGGGTGAAGTCACGTTCGTCGCCGCCATGCCGCATATTCTGCGACTGCTTTCGGTGCTTATGCACCTGGCCGAGATCATTCCAGCAGCTGGGTACCTCTGCTGAGTAGACGGTCAGCTTGTCGTCAAACTGTGTGAGGGCATAGAATAGCTTCAAATCGTCGATGGTCAGATCGGTGGCTTTGTAGGCGAGTAGGTTGGCACTGCTGGCGGCCATGGAGGCCGCCGAGGGAGAAGTCTGGACATGGGCGCTTTGTGCAGCGGTGGAGGGCGCCGACGGATCACTGCTCACATCCACGCACATGGAATCGCTAGCAGGCAGGGTTTTGCTCATCAGATCCGCGCCAGACACATTCCTGGCGCCATCAGTTACGCTGATGTCGGCGGCCGCCTGTGTTAATGTGGTGCTGCACTCGTCCTCCATTTCCAACAGCTCGTCGCCAGAGTCATTCTCACCCTCGCTCAGCGAGAAGAACACGAGTCCGCCTTGTCGTGAACAGCAGCAAAGCCTGTCCAGGTTCCGGCAGTATACTACCGATTCAAAATGCTCGCCCTCTTCTTCAATCACCATAGTTCCCTGAAAGTCGGCGAGTGAATATATCTCGACGCTGCCATCGGCACACACCACGCAAATGGAGCCGGCGCCCTTCTTCTCAGCGGAGGAGTTAAAGTGCGGCAGAATGCACAGTTGCTTAGGGCATTTGGCCCGACTGAAGGTCATGGCCAAAGTGAAGTCGTTTGATATCTGAATGTCATCATAGTCGAAAACCAGGAGCTGGGCTGCCACATTTCCCTCGGCGTTATCTGCAAAAAACCTTTAAAAGTGACTCCTTGTGAATGGAGTCGAGGTTATCCCTCTTACCCATGTCCATAGCCTCATCCGCCCGCTGCTCCTCGTTCTCCTCCTCCTCCTCCTCCTTAGCCACTGTGGCCATGATTATCTTGCTGCCCTCGGTTTCTGGAGCCTTAGTACGCAGCAATTTTACCAGCAGCTGGTTGCACTTGGGCGTCGTGGGCAGGATCTCGGCAATCTCGATGATTTCCTGTATCGAATGGGCCAAACGGTTCGCCCCACTGCTGGCGCCATCCAGCGCATTCATGCGCTTAACACTCGTCCAGCTCTCCACGACACAGTCTATTTCCTCGGTTGCTGTCATCTTGTCGCTGGTGCTGCTGCCGGTAGAGCTGCCGTTGATCATGATGTTGTTGTTATTGTTGTTGTGGTTAGAGGAACTCCCGCCTAGTAAATTGGCTTCATTGTTGTTGTTATTATTGTTGTTGTTCTGGTGAGTCATCTCCGCATTGTCGACAAGCTTGTCGAGCTCATTACCCATGCCAAGATTGCTGACATTGACTGTGTTCGATCCGGCCATCAAGCCGACAAGGGGGTCCTCGAGATTCTGATCAAGGATCTGAGACAATGTGCACAGATCGAAGTCGTAAAGTACGGAAGCGTCGTCGGTGTTCTGGCTTACTCCGTTGTTTTTGTTGTAGGTCATTAGAGCAGACACGAAACCATTGCTATCGAAGCCGTCGGCGAATTTCTCGTAAGAAGTCATGGCCTTATTATCATCATCCTTGGACTCAAGATTCACTTGAGCCACGACAGCGTTGCTGCTTTCGCTGGATGCTGGAAAATAAGATGAAAAACCTATAAGTCTCTTTTAATTTCGGTTAAATTAAATAATAAATATATATATTATAGAAAAGGCTTTATTTTACTCACTAGGGACCATAGGCGACGACGACTTCATTAACTGGCCGCCAACGCTCGAGACGCTGCCGCTGTCATTGCTTACAGTCGCAGAGGTTTCACTGTGTCGATCCACCTCGACGATATTGAGCACCACCATGCGCAGAGCCACTTCGCCGCTACTCTGACGTACGCTGACCCCCAAGACGATCTTGGAACCGACGACTCCGGCTCGAAGGGTTGAGGTTGAGGTGATATGTTGGGCATTTACGCTGCCAAACTTTCCCCCAGATCCAGAGTTTGATCCTGAATGGGAACCACATCCGTTGCTACCGGCTACACCACCATAATTCGCAGCGGAGTATACATAGTTTACTTTAGTGCGGGCCCGAGCATTCGGCAGAACGCAAATAGCCGTGACCCTTGCCCACTCGAAGCTCTCCTCGAATACATCTTTAAGTAGGGTCGGAACGTGGATGCTGTGCATTAGCTTCAAGTGGCGCTCAATGCTCCAAACACTCAGCTCCCCTGTTTGCGAGCAACTAGTGCAAAGCACGTTTGCGTAATCACTGTTGGAGATAATGTCGAATCCCAGTCCTGGAGCTGCTAATGCTGGATTTGTGGCATAGGTGATAGACAGTGGCACATTCTGCGTATACTCGCCTTTTACAAAAGGACACAGAGGTGAGTGCCTCTCGTGCTCGCTCCACGGCTCGTCGGTCTTCTCCCAACAGACGAGACACACGTTGCAGGTAAAGCACATGGCGCGATCCTCGCCGGAGGAGGATGGTTGGTGGTAGAAGCCCGCCTGGGCCATTTGATCCGGCAGCGCCCACTTGTAGTCCATGTGAGGCCACTTCTCGAAAGTCTGACGACGCAGTGCCTCCGAGTGCATGAGGACGCGCTGGAAGTTGCTAAAATTAAAGTAGTCCGGCAGGCGGGAGCCCAACATCATTTCAGTGAGGCGCTCGTTAATAGCAGAGGCTATAGCCAGCACAGGAATGTGGCGCTCCAGACGCTTCAGCATGATAACAACATTGCTGGCCACCAGCTTGAGGCTGGAGTAGGTAACCTCCAAACAAATGGTATTCCACTGCGGAGACAGAAAACATTATCAGTTATGCTCCAATATGTTAGGAGGCAAAATCTCACCCGCTGGGCCTTGATGCCTTTCTTGGCATTCTGCTGCGCCTGGTTGATCTTTAGGGTCAGCTCATTGCTAATGTCGCAGGGGCACTCCAAGCCCTCGCTCTCAAGCTCAATGATACAGTTCTGAAAGATGATCGCCTCGGACAAGATAATCTCCAGCTTGATGTATTCATCGCTCTGCCCAATCGGCGATTGGAGAATGGTGTCCAGCAGCAGGACGCCATTGTAGTCTCCACGGAGTCCAAGGTTATGGCCATCCCAGAACAAGATCTTATCTTGCAATGGCATATATCGACCATTCACGGCACAGTCGCCTTAAAAGGGAAACCAAGGGTAACAGTGAAACATAGATTAGGAATGCCAGTTGACAATAAATAATTTCACACGGAAGAATTATTTAATTAAATGGTTAATATACATAATTGAGTTCAAGAAAAGATGAAACCACTGAAGTAATAAACCGAAGAGGGGGTTAAAGTAAAGTCGAGTGTTAATTTTACTTTAAACCGAAACATCCCGAAAACACTTCCGTAGAACGAGCTTTGGGAGCCGCGGGGAAGGGTGCTGTTGGTCGTCAAACAGAACTGCGTAATAGAAGCAAAAACAAAACGCGTGCTGCTGGAAGTTTCCCTAATCAGAAGCAATAACAAACGCGTTGCGATAGGACAAGCCGGAAGACCCGGATTCCGCGGGGATCTATTAACTGGATTAGACTATCACTCCGCCGTTGCGGAAACAAAGAACTTTCTTCCAAATTAATGCCAAACGCATACACAAAAGCGTCCGACACACACAGAAGCTGGCAAGTGTGCAAGTGCAAGGCAATTACATACAGAATGCAATACAGTGGCCACTGAGTAAAAAAAATTGGTTTGTAGTACGATTTCTTTGAGAGTGTTTGATGGGGTAAAGCTTACAATTTTAGAAACCAAATATTAATTTTTTTTTTTTAGTGCTGGCTTACAAAAATACACACAAATAAAAACAGAATTATACAACTTAACGGCAAGCAAAGCAATTTATTATAATTTCCAAGTAGACTGATTTTTTCTCTGTGTGGGTTCTAATTCGCATCTCTCCACTGTACTGACATTTGCCTGGGCTTGTGTGCGTGCCCATGCCCGTGTGTGCATGGGTATATGTGTAGCTATTTTTTCCCCCAACTTCCTCACCATTGGTGCCGAGCACGTAGGTCTGCAGAATCACACCAGAGTTGGCGTCCAGGACCTTGACAAGGTTGCTGCAGTCGACCAGCAGGAGCACGTTGAGCTGCGGATGATACAAGACGTTGCGCATCTTGCAGGGAGCGCCAGGTAGCTCCAGGTAGCCGTCCTGCTTAAGTACTCGCTTCTGCGGCTGGTGATGCTGGTCCGTGGCCATTCCGGGAATGTGGGGGTGCGAGTGGCATGCACGCGCCACTGCAGATGTGTGTCCTGGATCCGGATTCTGGATTTTTCACAATTGTTCTTGCTTCGGGATGAGCAGTAGAATTTTGATAATATATCAAAATATCAATATATCGATACTTGTTCTAAAGATGATGCAAAAACATCGATGCAAATAGAAAGTATTAATATATCGATATTTTGTTCTAAGTGTGATATATTTTAGCGGTACAAAAACATCGAGGGTCGATGTTTTTCGATCAGTTTTCTTATTTTATTTTATGAAGCCAATATATATTTTATTTAATACAACCCTAAGTGTGAATTTCAATAATTATAAAAATATTATTCGAATATCCTCCATAAATCGATGTTGTTGCACCCATAATTTCCAGTTTCTAATATTTTCGGGATTCGGTATTTTTATTACTACTGGTCACATTATTTACTAAAAATTGCAAATTTATTTTGGTAAACAATTTTTCCTAAAAAAAACTCCAAATGTCCACCGAACCACTTGAAACTGTACCCCTGGTTAAAATTAGCCCCCAGGGTATCTTTAAATATATTCTTATCAACGTCTCTGATGGCGATTTGACGAGGACTGTAGTTCGTGGCTTTGACGATTGCGAGTGGCATGGTAAGCATCTAAATATTTTCTAATCTCCGCTACGCCGGCTTTCATGCTAAAACATATCTTCTAGCCGACATCTTTGAACGGGAGGAGGCGATCTTCTCGGCATCTAAGCTCAAAGCCAAATGCATTGGAGGCGGACGCATCGAACATGATCCTGAGAAAAAGTATTTGAAGGTGTACGGTTACTCTCAGGTACTTGCCTAAGTACTTACATATGTACCTAAGTTTTTGTGTTAGACAATACTAAAGCGACATTTGCTTTTATAGGGATTTGGAAAAGCGGACCACAGTCTTACCAGAAGTATCCTGGAAAAACAATACCCAGAATACAGGATAGAAATCTCTGATGATGGTTACTAGCCCCGAATTAATTAAGAAAACCCGGCTGCAATGTTTCTAGGTTCTAGTGTGCCAAGATATTTGTGAAAAGGGCAATAAAGATGTAGATTTTCGTGAAAATTCAGTCATCCCTTAGTCGTGTTTCCGTTTGTTTTAATCTTTTTGGAATCCAAATTTTTTAAATTACGCACAACAAATTGTTGACCACAGGGAATTTGCGCGAAATGCCTTGGAGGTGGAAGGATTCACAATGACGTGAGCGGAAAAAATACGAATATACGGCTTTAGTTCAGTAAGTATATATATCGTTTCTTTGAGCTGCTGAATTCATAGTTTTTTTGACATAGACTTTCGGGAATGCTGACCACTTCAGGACGAAGAATATATTACAGTCGTGGTCCACATTCAGGAACTTCCAAACCGTAGTCGATAAATAAACTTTGGAAATCTTAATCTCTTACAAAATAAAAATGGCAAACGGAATTTAACAATTCGTTTTATTTATGAATTTCAGAGTCGGCCCCAAGATTACACTACTTAAATATCTTGGGGTTAGCAACTCACTAAATGTAGTACCCTTGATGTATAGCCAAACTGAAGAAGGAACGAAAAGAACTACTGACTCTGGCAGAGACTTGGTAGCGGAAGTTCCGCCAGGAACTCTCTGAAACCCTTGGGCCTAGGACGGTCAATGGCCTGATGGAGGACAGCATTTATATCATCTTTGGAAATGGTAAAAAAAAACCTTCATATCCAGCTGCAGAGAAGGTGTAACGTTCAAGGGGTTTAAGGGGAATAAAAGGTTTTTAAAATATTAAATTTTAAGTTTTTAAATCGGTAACTACGATTACAAAACTTATTTCACAGCTCGAAATATAATGATCTATCCATAGTGCCATGACTTTTTTGATACCTTTATAGTTAGGATTTGAGACCGTTCAGTCGAACTGGAGCTATCCTACTGTTCATACAACCTCTTTTTCGGAAAAAAGTATCAAAATTACCGCTCTAAATATACAATATTCAACAAAATGAGGAACTTAAAATTTGTAATGCCTATCTCCAAAATTGTCCGCCCCACACGCATGTTGAGTGTTTCAAGGGTGAACGCTCTTTTGTTAAATGTGCCAAGAGTCCAGCTTGCATCAGGAAAAAATCAATACCTATTAATGCTGATCAATATTCATGGTCATTCAAGATTCGGCAGGACGATCGTTCGCGGAGCCGCTGATAAAAGTCATGGTTTGTTCCCAGGGTCTCAGCAGGGTTCGTGTTATAAATATTTATTTATTATCGTTTCAGAGGAGATTTTTAAGGAAACGAAGGCAAAAATGGATAAGATTGGCATATGCACAAATTCCCTTGGGGGCGGCTTTATAGAAAACACGGAGAAAGAGAAACGGATACAGATCTATGGGTGCTGCAAGGTGAGTTAAATGGGTTTCGTAACGAAACTATGATTTAAGCGAGCCTCAACAGACATTTGGAGAAGCGCCTCATGGAAGGACCAAGGATATCTTGCTTTCGTGGACGAAATATCGAAACTATAATATCATCCTCCGATCCAAATAAGTTTAAATTATGAATAAAGACAGCAAATAGTTTGTAGTTGAATAGTTTTAGTAGCCCAAAAATGTATTTTTCATTTGGTGCACAAATCGTTCAGTCGCCGTTTCGTCAACCTGAGGTTTTGGTCACACTATCAAATATTTTGTAAATAAATTGGCAGAAGAGTCCCCCGAAATGAATTGTTGCATTTGCCAGTTTTCTGTGCGCGCCCCTAAGAACATACACACTGAGACAGTCGGGAATCCGCCGGTTCTGATCAGCGATCTGGTCCTGCAATGCACCAAGGGCACCAGCTATGTCCTGACCAAGGAGTCGTCGACGATTTGCAAGAAGTGTTGCGAGAAGTTGGCCCGCTACCACAAGTCAATACAAATCGCGCGGAAGCTGCGTCAGGAAATCCTGGAACTCATCCATAGTCCGTTCCTTACCAAGGATCTAAACCATTCGTCGCTGAAGGATAATGCGGTGAAGGTCGAACGGATAGCCAAGTTCGATGGAAATATTGACGTCGACGTCGATGAGCAGGAGTTTTACGAGGAGGAGGAGGAGGGCGGGGAAGACATGGACGGCGCCACTGAGACGGAGTTTGTGCACCAAGCAACTATTGAGGAGGAGGTGGGAGAGGACGAGGAGCACACCATTATATTAAATGAGGCGGAATGCGTAGGCGATGATGAGGAGTTCAAGTCGATGGATCTAGAATTAGATATTGATAACGAGATAATAATAAATGAGGAGCCCACTGAGGAGGAGGAGGAGATCGTGCCGCAAACAAAGCACGAATTAGAAGATGCTGAATTCTTCAAGGAGGACACCATGAGTGAATTTGAAGACCACCTGGACGGTACAATAGAATACATAATATCTGATGCCGAGGATCACGAACAAGACTTGGACAGTTCAGGTGACTACATAGTGAACATACAGTGCCCAAGCTGTCCAGAAAAGTTCACCAGCCGGCGCGCCTACAATGCTCACACAAAGCGCGAGCACTTTCCGGGCTACGTCTGTGATCAGTGCGGCAAAACTCTGCAGTCTTACTCGGGATTCATCGGGCACCTGCAAAACCATGAGCCTGTAAAACAGTTTGCCTGCCCCGTCTGCCCGGAACGCTTCAGCCGCAAGTTCCGGTTAAAGCACCACATGGCCTGGCACACCGGTGAAACGCCCTATCAGTGCGAAGTATGCTCTAAGCGTTTCGTCCATAAAGTGGCTCTCTACAAGCATAAGATGATCCACGACAACGAAACAAAACGGTTGGAGTGCCACGTTTGTGGCTTCAAGACCCGCACCAAGGCTCATCTTGAGCGGCACGCCCGTTCTCACACGGGCGACAAACCCTTTGCTTGTCCCGTCTGCAACAAACGCTTCTCTCAGATGTACAACATGAAAGCCCATTTGCGGGAGCATGAGAGCCCTGGCACCAATCGCCATAGACGCTTCCACTGTACTAAGTGCACGCACACGTTCATAAACGAACAGAACTACATAAGCCATGTGCAACGTGACGACTGCACAGCAGTTTAACAACTGTACGCACATCGAATATTATGTCTTATGTTTCTATAATTCCACAAGAGGTTCTTTTCAAGATGAGTTACAGCTGCAGCACCATCCGGCTGAAGAGAAACAGCTCGATAAGTGCATCATGTTCTATCCATGAACTTTTTTTTATTAAATCTATATGCATTTTACTCACAAATAAAATATGTTTGATATAATAATTTTATCCGTTATTTGCATATTTTTGTGGTTATTTCAGTTTTCTTAAAAAAATATGTATAGTATGTGGTGTATGCATTAACTTATTCAAATAAATCAATCGACCCACCGGTCAACCTATCCGTCTTGGCCATCTGGTCTTTAACATGTCGCTGGACTGGACTGATCGCTCTCGAAAATGAAATGTACCTAATGGTTAATGGTAAATCGGGAGATGCAATTGACGCAATTACAATTAAAATACATTGTATAAATACATACATATTAAGTGTGTTGTGTGTATGCTGTGTTAAGATTATACAAAAATAAAACAGATTATCTTTTGATTTTTGTCAAGTTGAATATAACTTTGTTAATATCATCATCATATCATCATAAAATGCACATCACAAAAATATTAACAAAATTTATTGCAGGCAGTCCGTAGTTAGTAAAACGTAACAAACAAATCCCAATCGAGGAAAATCTATACCTTAAATCTTCTTAATCCATTCGATTTTGTGCAGTTTCTAATAATCTCTCAGCCCTGTCTTGGGCTCACTCAACAACCCAGCTGCGACTGATTTTATGGCCTCACCTCCAATAAACATAAATACAGGATATATTCATGTGGGATTCAAGCTCAATCTTCAAATAGTTGCGAATTTACAAATTTATAACCATTTTAAGTGGCTTGAATAGATCAGTTTTGATTGTACAGAAAAATACATTGCCCCTACAGAGAGTAGTTTGTGATGCTTAAAAAAGCTTATCGCTTTTGACTTTCGGTTTTAGCTTCTCCAGTTGGTAGGTGGCCCTTAGATGTGCCGTACACATGGTGTGTCCGCTTTTCCTTCGTTTTTTGCCGAGTGCATCAAACCACTCAAACTCCAATTTTTCTTAATACAAAATCTACACTAAATGCTTAATATTAATCGGATGGCTTGACAAGACCCATCGCTTTGTCTCCGAACAGGGGCAATATGTCGGAGTCGTTAACAATCTCTTCCTGAATCACTGGACTGTCCGGGTCCTCGCAGTGCGTCTTGAAGAAGAATCTAAACAACCAAAGATCCAATGTGTAAGCAAGGGAATATTAAAATTGCCGAATAAATACTACCTAAAGTGACCCCGTCTTGGCAGATAATCCTTGAACTGACGCAGGGTAGGCTGGGTACCGGGTATTTTTATTCTGTAGGGAACTGGCTCCTCGCAGAATGAGAACACAACGATCGTCTCCGCCTGTTTAGCAGGCAGAGGCGGAGGCGCCACCGTGGTCTGAAGTTGAAGCTGGTGCTGATGAGGCAGACTGATGCTACCGCCGCTGCTGCTGCTAAAGGAGGCCACAGGCGGTTGTGCCAAGTGTCCCTGCTGCATAGGCGGTTGAGTATATCGACGAGAGCGTCGCGGCTCGTCTTCCAGTCTTCGTTTTGCCTCCTCCAACTTCGAGGCGGTGCTTGAGCCGGAACGAGTGCTATAAAGGATTCAAGTTTTTTATTAATTTTTGTATCGGAACAGATTTTGGTTTTTACTATAATGAGGTTCCTTTCTAAGAGGAAAGCTTTACCCTACTTACCTCGATTCTTTGTACTTGGTAACAGTATCGGCCGAGAACATGCTAATACCACTGTCCGTATTCATGGAAGGCCATTTATTTGTCAACTTCCTCGAGGAGCAGGAACTGTGATCCGGCATAGATTTCGAGTGCTTCATGGAGTGCCCACCTGTTGATGGATTCTTTGTTAGGCCACTGTTGCTACTATCAGGAATTTCTTTAGCCATACTTAAGCTCATAGCGCCGTCGCTGACCATGCCCGAGTCATGTGTAGCGGTGCGTCTTCGCGAAGGAATGGGTGGACAGGGGGACATTGTTCCTGGAGAACGGTGCGGCGTTTGGTCCTTCCACACCCGCGACACATGCTGGTCAAGAATGTCTTGGTCGTTGTCCTCGTCCAGTGCAAACTTCTCCCTAATCGCCTCGGCGAAGGCCCGATCGCTGGCGGTGGATCTTTCGTTGGTCAGCAGGGTAGCTCCGGGGTTTCGCTAAGAATGTAGTAAGAGGTAGGTAGCTTATTAGATGACAATATTTAACAATAATTATACGGTTTATACCCTTATAGGGTTTTATAATTTTAGTCAGAATGACTTCGGTAAGCCGAAGTTTGCTTCCTTTTTTTTATACCCTTGCTGGGTATTATAATTTTAGTCAGAAATTTGAAACGCAGTAAAGTTTAAATTACCGAGCCTATAAAGTATAGTATATTCTTGATCAGCATCAATAAGTAAGTCCGTCTGTCCGTTTCTACGCAAACTAGTCCTTCAGTTTTGAAGTAAATTGTCTTTCATATGCTATCACTACTATGTATATAAAACGGAACGGGCCGGATCGGACTACTTTATTATATAGCTGCCATAGTAACGATCGGAAAAATTTCAACATATTTGCGTATAATTTGAGACATGGCCGATTTGTATTATTCTAGAAGCCGATTTTAATTTTATCAAAATCAGATCACTATATCATATAGCTGCCATAGAAAGGTTCAAGAAATTTATTGGAAAAACTTTTTAATTTCCCTTTTTTCAACATTTTCGTATTTCCTTAGAGATATAGCCATTTTATATTATTTCAGAGTTTCGGTTTTAACATTATGCAAATCGGACTACTTATCATTTTGCTGCCCACGTTCAGGAAATTTATTGACAAAAAATTTTAGTTAAATTTAATTTAAAAGTTAATTTAAAAAAACGCTTTTTTTTGCTTTTTCTATGGTTTATGTGCCAGCAATTTGATTTAGTGGTCAGGCCGACTTGTATAAAGGAAAATAGGAAAGACTCTCGTAGTTTTATTTGGCTTAAAAACAAATGAATTAGTTTGCGTAAAAACAAAAAGACAGACATGGATAGGTCGAATCGGCTGTTTATGCTGATCAGTGATCAAATATATATTTACTTTATAAGCTATTCATAATACAATAATAATACAACAAATGGTTTTTTTTTATTTTAAAGACAATTTTTTATCTTACCTCGCGCGCTCTTTCCTCTAGGTCTCGCTTTCGCTTTACTTCTTCTAGCTTAGGTATCAGTAGAGCCACAAGCTCATCCTCCTTCAGTGGTCTGTGCTCGTTTGAATGTAGTCGTTGTGTGCGAGGTATAACCTGTATTTTAATATAGATAACAGAACAGCCATATTTAATAATGCAAATTTCAATCTTTAGGAAATGTATATTTTGATCTGAAGCATTACAGAATTCCGTATTCATCTGTAACGTTTATTAATATTTGACCAGTGTTTACCTGAAAGGTATTGGTCTCCTTATTTGCCATCGCGCTTTGGCGAATCGCCTTGCTCTCCGTCGAGCTGTGTCTGCGTTGTATGTACGGGCGACCGTCCCTGGAATGAGTATGTATCTTTAGTCAGACGAGCTGTCAGTAAAGAGTCCTGTCTTCTGAAACTTGGCCTTCAGTCTATCATATCATCAAAGTCGCTGGCCGGTCCACTTTGCTGGTGCCCCTACTCACATTGAACAACTGGAGAGCGACATGGTGTCAGAGTCGGTACGTCCGCCGGAGCTGACGCTGGCCCTCTCCGAGTCAACCCTCGAATTCGGCACGTAGGAGGTGTTCGTGCTCGCTGTGTATACATAACCGTGGGCACTATTGGCATGCAGATCGGATGCGAACACAACCAGGACATATTGATTCCATGCAATGGCGTCCAATTGTGTGATCGTGTTTACATAAGTGTGGGGGAATAGTCGGAATCCACAAACAAAAATGTTCAAATCAAAAAGGAGAACGTAATGTATATTCATCAGGTCAGTGGTAGTGTAGCGGAAACATATGTACGATGCATATGCGGCAGTGTAGAGTTTAAGGTCCAATGAGTGAAGTGGGGCAGGTGCACAGTATTCAGTAGGTGGTAGTATGCAGGTGGATGTGGGGCGTGCGTATTTGTGTGTATTTGTGAACGTTCGTGTACCATATGTGGAAAAGTAAAAGAAACAAAAGTAACAAATTAGGAGTTAATAACAAAAAATCAGTACATTTAATCAGAACTTAAATAAAAGGGAATTGTGGATCGCGTCAGATGTACATGTATGTGAATTTAAATAGCAAATTTTGTGAGTGTTCTTTAAATTTTTTAATTAGCCAATAGCTTTAAAGTTGATATATTTTTGTATATACAAAATGTCTATACTTAATTAATATGTCTAAATAAGGTCTCATACAGGTAAAGTTCTGCGAAACGTTTAAGACACTTAATATTCGAATTGTGCGTTCATATGCAATAATGTAGATCGTACATAAATAAACTAGCCTAAGTGACTTAGAACCAAGGGCTAGGATTACGAGCAAAAAAATATGTGAATAGTGAACATACCCTGGAGGACGGATTTCCAGTCTTCGTTTCTGTGTTGCTATTAGTAGGTCCCGCGTGAGACGTATCGGGTAGTCGGGCGCTCGCGCCCCTGTACCTCCGGATCCACCTCCCTCCTGCATTTGCACCTTCTCGAAGTCGTCGCAGAGCGACAGCACCGAATCCTCGTGCAGCGTCGGCAGCGTGGAGCTGCGTGGCAGTGTGTCGGTGGCGCTGATGGAGCCGCTTGAACTGGCTGATGTCGAGGGACCATACACACTGCCGCTGGCACTACACGTCCCAGCTGGCGGCCCGCTCACGGTGCTCACTGGCAGGTTAATGAAGGCACCGGGCGGTACTAACTGGTGGAGCTGACGCTGCTGCTGCTTTGCCGTGGCTACAGGCAGGGCACACGCCCCGACGAGGCTACTGCCACCACTACCGCTGCTTCCGGCACTACCCGTTCCCGTTGCGCCGCTGCTGCTGCAGCGCTCCTGCAATACGGACATCTGCTGGATATATAGAATGTACATATCCGAGCAGAGAAACGTTGGGTATATGTTGTCCCGGATGGTAACCTCCACATGGTGCTGCATAGGATCGAAGATATGCGGGCTAAGCGAGATCTCAGGGTTCGTCTTGATTGCCTTGATCTGGGCGCGTAGTTCATCAGAGATAGACAGCTTACTCTTGCGCAGAAATCTGGGGAATCGAGCGAAGGGATGAGTATAGGAAGTTATATGCTTACTGAAGACATCAAAACAAAGCTACGCTCTTTAGTTACTCTTCTTTTATTAATTGGTGATATGGTATGAAGCAAAACATACCTGTAGATTGCTCCGATTATCTGCTTGACTTTCTCAGGGTCCGTCTGCTGCTTGAGGCCTTCACAGGCAAAATAGAAGTTGAGGTGGTCATTGTAGGCGGGCGCCTCCTCCTCGACGTACTTCTTGAACAGCTCGACCCCATCGCGATCCTCCAGCAAGTGGTTCAACGTCCGAGCCCAGTTCAGATAGGATGGCGGCGAATTCTTCGACGTCTCTGCTGCCCCTTCGGTCATCTGATATAGGGAACATTTCAGAAAATCCCGTTCTTTAACACAAGTCACGTTTTTACCTTTTTAACACGGCTCTCTTCTCCGGGTACAGGTGGTCGTGGCCCACTACACTCATTATCATCATTTTTCCGGAGTCCCGATTTTGGATGGCCACTCATGCCACTCCAAATTGGTTGCACAGGACGAGCGATCGCTGCTAACTATTTACCTATTTCTAATCTAAAAACACCAGTGGTGATTACTAAACTTTATCGTTTGCTTTTTTCTGATTCAAATCACAAACGCCCGTATTTTACAAATAACTGGGACATGGAAGATGTGTACGTTTGCGAATTTGGAAGGCAAATAGACAAGGCCTGCAATGAGAGTAAAGAAAGAGACTACGTATTAAAAAGGACACGGATTTTACGCAGCAGCGTGTCATAATAATCACAATCCCAAAAAAAAAACCATACTAATTTAAACAAGAAACAAACCCGCCATTTTAGGAACTTGCCGTTTTAATTTTGAACCAACCATTCCCATACAATTAAAAGTAAGAAAGTTAAAAATATCAATAGAAAATGCAGTTTTATTGGAACTTTAAAAGTTTCCTCAAGAATGCGGAAGTCAAATGACCACAAAGGCAGCACACAAATTGCAGAAGTAGGAATCGAACGGCGGCCATTTTGAGAGCGCTTTTGATTGGTTGACGGCATCGACCAATGCAGCAGTCGGGGCGCATGATAAGGCAAAAGAAGTAGTAAAGGGAAAGGACAATAATCCATTATGTACAAAATTTGAACACAAAATACGCACACATACAACTACAACCACCCTGATACGGGGATGGTGATGGGGACTCTACGAACCCTGTTTCCCCTGGCGTTGTCTGACGCGTTTGAGAGCTGGCTAAAACTAGAAAGTAAGCATCGCATCGCGCTTTTGGTAATTCAAAAGTATTCCCTTTTTCTAGGCCATTCCACGCCCTTTGCAGCAAGTAAACATTGCTACCAGTTTAGCTACTTTCCAGCGAAATCGGGAAGTACTAAATGTTGTTAAATGTTTAGTTAAATGTGTATTTTAAGTATTTTTAAAATTTGTATTTTTATATATATCTGTTTCGCGTTGCAAACTTCGAAATAAAATAATGATAGCATGAACGTGCATAACAATATAACAAAACCTTTGGGGGACCACAGGTCCCTGCATATGAAGAAAAATTATTTTCCGAAAATATAAGTTTAATCGCATCATCTTGTAGTCAAAGTAAAAGCCAACAGCATATGTAGATGCATAGGCATAGTAAAATGTAATTTTCAAAGACTTAAAATTTTTATTCCCAGATATAAATAGCTAGTTTCGCGCGTAGTTAACAGGCATCTCTGGAGCCGACGGGTGCCATCAACATAGCAGCGACAAATACAACCATGAGCAAGGGACATAAGCAAAAGCCTGGCAACGTGAAAAAGCGAAGACTGGGAGGAAAGGGGGAAAGCAGAGGGGTTGACAGGAGATGGGAAGGTTCGAACTTGAACGGAGCAGCACTTTCCTGCCAGTCGTGACTTACAAACACACATCCGCACACAGGCGCAGTGATACAAGGGGATGAATGCTGTTGTTTGTTGTCGCTGAAGAGCCAGGACAAGCGAACAACTGAACAGCCACAAAGCGATAGCGTCGGAGGAGAGCCAAGGAAATTCATCAAAACGCCATTTGCATAGCACTCCATTACGGCGAAAAGAACAAAGACAGGCACAATTAAAACGTTCGGCAACAAAAAGGAACCGAGCTAGAGAGCGACTACGGCGAGCCAGCAATGGCGTTGTTTCTAGGAGAAGAACAAGCTTCGGCCACTTGATGGGCGCGTCTTTCCCCGTGACCACGTCATGGGGAAGACAATGGCAAGAGGCAAAGGAAATCAGCGGCTCTTTAGAGCATCTCATAATCCTTTCATGTCGTTCATCTTAGGATTATCAAATGCCAACAACAAAGAGTCAGCTCGACCCTGATGGCATAATCCCTACTAAAAGTATCTTGTTGACACTTTCTTGATCGACCTCTTTGGGCTGGATTCTCGAAAAGCTATGCACGTCATAAGGGCAGGATTGCATTATGGGAAAATAATGACTATTCTAAACAAAACTTCATAATTTTCTATTATCTGAAAATTCATTTCGAAGGTTTATATTGAACGGATTCAGAATATAATTAATTAATTAGATTCCATTCCCAATTTTCGGAGACCCCATTAAATATATATATATATATACTCAAGTTCAGCCTCAACTGCAGAGTCAATAGCCATGTCCGTATGTGCACGTTCTTTATATAAGTGGAGAACGATATAAGTGAAAGGTAAAAAAATCAAAAATCAATCAGGAACGATGATGGGTACATTTGTATGACAATCTAGGAAAATCTGACATTTAACATAACATTAAGACACTGGTATCGGCTCGGCTTTTGATGCTAGTCAGGAACTTATATGATTGATTTTTGATTTTCCATAAACATTTTAATTTTAATTTCTTTAAATAATATCCGGTAAAAATATATTTCTGAATATAAATTAATGCCACTTTGAGCTTTTTATGACCGATTTACAATTCGCAGATCCAATTGTACACTGCAAAGGTTAACATCCGCTTCGGCAGTCCGTAATAAAATACTTTGAAAATGAATAAATTTGTAACTTTAAAATTAATAGTCTGTAAGAACAGAATTAAAAGAATATGGAGAAATACATACTTTTAGTTTTTGTTGGGACGCTTTTTATACCCTTGCAGGGTATTATAATTTTAGTCAGAAGTTTGCAACGCACTGAAGGAGACATTTCCGACCCTATAAAGTATATATGTTCTTGATCAGCATCAACAGCCGTGTCGATCTAGCCATTCCCGTCTGTCCGTTTCTACGCAAACTAGTCCCTCAGTTTTGAAGCTATCTGCATGAAACTGTGCAGATAGTTTTCTATATGCTCTCACTACTATTATATAGATGTCGGAACGGGCCGGATCGGACTACATCATATAGCTGACATAGAAACGATCGGAAATTTTTCAGAAAAAAAAAGATAACTTAGCCAGTTTTCAACGTATTTTCATATAATTTGAGACATGGTCATTTTGTATTATTCCAGAATTCCAGTTTTAATTTAATCAAAATCAAACAACCATATCATATAGCTGTCATAGGAACGATCGGATAATTTTCAGGATGAAAATCTAAAATCTAATCTAAGCCAAGGGTATTTAAACTTCGGCATGCCGAAGTTAGCTTCCTTTCTTTTTCATTTGTATGAAACTCGCCGCACAATAAATATATTTTACCTTATAACCTAATTATATATTGCAGGGATTGTACTGCGAAGTTAATAGTTTTCTTTAGACTACAAAAAATTATTTCTTTTTCGTTGACGGTGAATCGCAGTTGAAGGGGAATTATGAAATAATTAAGTAAATCCTTATTGATTTCAGATGAGGGAGCGGGAAGTTTCAAAAACAACAAAGGACCAGGAGCGGAGCTGCTCGAAGGCAGATGATTATTTTTCTATCCCTATTGGATTGCATACGCATGACCGGATAATTCCCTATTCTTTTTAAGTTATGAGTTCTGATGATTGGCAGGTAAGTCTACCGTGAGATAAGGGCTTTGCTACGGCTGCCGTAGGCTATTCTCACAGTTTTCCTTGAAAACGGTTGCCAGGTGTCCGCAGCACTTTGAGAATTTTGCTCTTGAGCAAGCCGCAAGCCAGTTGTCGTCCCCTGCCGTAGGCTAGGTGACATAAGATCTCTGTCGGCGCATTCACGATACCTCGGCAGGTTGCTCACTTCAGAATTCAACGACTCTAAGGATTATTATCGCCACTAATTGTTGACAAATCTTGCCACGAGCCACGGAGCACAAGGTATTTGGTGACAATGCCTTGACGAGCGGAAAGTCAAACTGAACGAGTCCCGACTTCGGAATCCTCAATCTTCAATTCCGCGCTGACAGCGTTTTCAGATTTCACCCTGGCAGTCACGTATGTGCGCCCGGGATGAATCAGACAGAGTATATAAGCCATTTCAGGGTTGCCCGGCTTATTACTGTTTTGCCACCAACACCACCCGCATCCGCATGCTCTTTCATTCACAATTGTTGCATGCTAACATTCGGGTTGCCGATTACATCGTTTATATATGTACGGACATTCAATTTAATTGACGACGAATACAAATACACCACTGATTTGAACAGTTACAGCATTCTGGACACTTGTATTTAAATTGTACTAATCACTCTGTGACCAAAACAGGAGTAGACTGATGCACATCATTTTATTTACAAATTGGTCAATTTGCGTTGCATTTGATTTTCGTCTCTAAAATATTTCTTAGCCAATTGGTGATATTTCTGTCCGTGCAGGACCCCTGAAATGCCGACCAGCTGTTGATGAGCGACTGTCCAACAGTCAGTAGGGGAGACGACCTCCAATATAATGATGCTTCATGTACATTGTACAACAACACACAAAGGATGTACTTTTCAAAGTGTCCGTGGTTAGGCGGTGCGAGCGAGACGACATAGGGGAATAGTACTCATTGTGTGTGCAACCAATATGCGCAGGTCCAGGCGCAGCCCCAGACCCTCCGATAAGGATCCTGGCACACTCCCAGAGACCCAATACAAGAGGCAAGCCTCACGCCCATCCTGCGTGTACATAAGCAGAACAGCAGAGTTGGGTTTTGTCTGCTTCTGCCTCGGAGTAAGGGTTGCGCTCGAAAGTCCACTCCATTGTACCTACAACCCTCTGAAGCTCTTTGCTCTCCCCCCGCCCTTCCGGGCAGCCCGGCAGCCCGGCCGCGGCAACCACCATTAACTAAAAACAAATGTGGAAATTATTTTCAAATAAGTTTGAGAACAATACAACAGGGAGGGTCGACCGGCAGCCTCGTTTAATGAGGTTAAGACCGCCATTGCTGCGAGCTGCCAGCTATTCTGAGCGTCTGATGACGGTCTAGACTGCCAGCGAACTTACGGGAGAAAACTCATTACGCCTACTAGCATTGCCGAAGGTCAACGGTGGCACTTTGTTAGTGGCAAAGTTGCCAGAAAAGTTGGCTACGAATACGCACACTTCTAGGTACAATGTCCATTGCAAGGCCGCTGATGTTGCATTTTGAGTTGACTGTTAATATGTAGGGTGCAATAATGTTAAAACAGCTTCTTTAATGGCCACATAAAGTCTCGCTATTGCCAGACTCCTTTAAAACTTAAAAATGTATCCCATATTTTTAGACAGTTTTCTTACTAACAGTGTTTTAGAGTGTTTCAGAGTGGAACTAAAACAGATTATTTTAGTTGTTTTGGTCGATTGGTTTTGAGGTGGCTCACAGTAACCTCACCTATTTAACAAAATAATTTAAGTTATATTATTTTCGAAGATATATGTATGTAATCTACACAGAAGGACACGATCAATTCAGACGGCTGTTGAGGCTGAACAAATAAAGTTAATGGGAGAGTATATTATTTTAGAAGAAGAAGTCAGAAGTTTGCCGAACAGCAAAGGATTTTGTTTCTGACCCTATACAAAATGTTTTCTTGGTTAGCATCATTGTTAAATTATGCAGGGTATTATTATTTCAATCAGAAGTTTGCAACACAGTGAAGAAGTCAATATTTTGCATTTTGTATATAAGCTATTAATAAGATGCACATTTCAGACTAGTGCTGTATGGCAAGATAACTCAGAACATCGTCCGAGGCAGAGAATGCAACGCTTTCCCAAAGCTCAAACACCTCCTCCCTGTTGGACCACTCTTTGCAATCCATTGGAGTAGCTTCATGAGATGAAACTGAAGAGGGTAAACCGCCAAACCATTTTAAAAATTGACGGCTATAGTCCAAATCCAATTTCCTTAACCTCTAATAGTATGGAGTAAAAGGATACGATTATCCAAGCTTATACCAGCTGGCAAAAATGGTGCACTCGGTTCCTGCAAAAAAAGTGAGCGTTTTTGCCACTCAAAATTAAGCTTACGGACGAAAGATGCAACAGCGCGAATGAGTCATTGGAAAAAAGAATACTTATTTATTAAAAGGAACACAAAAACTGCAACAAAACCTTTTTAAACGTATTATTAAATTACAACTTTTGTACTGCGGGTAACTTAGCAGTCCTTATACGAGAATATGAAATAATGTTTGTAAAAAGTCTTACACGAAACCTGTGATTTACATTTCAGTTTTATTTCGAGCAAATCATAGGATTGATCGAAAAATTTAAAAAAATATATATATATACAAATAACTTTGCCTGTTTTCAACATATTAGACGCGCTTACTCATCTCGTGAAAGCGCTGTGTGTTAAAGGCTGTAGCAGCCAAATATTAAGAATTTTCATTTGTAATTTTGTGAAATTATTTTTAGATATGTCAACTACAAATAAAGGCTATTTGCAAAAAATGCATTTTTTTGACCCTCTAAACGAGTTTCCCCCATTGAGTTGAAATCATCACATTAACGTTTTATTTAAGAGATGATTATGTTTAAACTAAACTATATAAACTAATGTTGAAAAATGCAATGGTATATATATATGTACATAGTATATACAAATTAACAAAATTGTGTTGAAACAAGGAAAAGGTCAGAATTAAAAGGCTATCCGGTAGATATCCCCAGCGCCGCTTTCGGTTAAACAATTAAAAACCTCAAAACAATTTTAAAGTTTTTTTTCGTTATCTAGGAAGCTTATGGGGGTATTCTAGTGTAGTGTTATTTTTGTGTTTTTTTTTTAAGTTTGCCATGATATTTCAAGTTTCATAGAGCCGATTTACTTGAAATTTGGTGTGACTCTTCTTCTTAAATATTATACTATATTAACAGATTTACAATTAAAGTTTAAAATTCAAAGTTATTTTATTTATATTATATAAAATGAAATTTGAAATTCTGAAATAATATAAAATGGCCACATCTCTGAGCAGATACAAATATGTATGTTGAAAAACAACTAAATTTAAATTTTTTTTTGTTTTAATAAATTTCTTGAACATTCTTATTGGAAGCTATATCATTAGTAGTTGGATAAAACTAAAACCGAAAGCCTAGAAACATACAAAATGGGCATGTCATAAATGAAAAATATAAAAATATGTTAAAAATTAGCTAAATAATATTTTTTTCCTACAAATTTTTTATCGTTCCATATCTAAAATTTTATTCCAATATGTATGTTGAAAACTTTGTTAAAGTTATAAATGATATAGTCGTTCGATTTTGAAAAAATTAATAACGAAATTATATAAAGCTAGCCAAATGTTAAAACAAGGGGCTAACTAAATGGAACGAGCATTGGCTGCTATGGCCTACCGCTCACGAAATTCCAGAATAATATCTCAAATTATATGAAAATATTTTGAAAACTTGCTAAATTCTAATTATGTTCTTCAAAATGTTCCGATTGTTTTTATGGCCCGTTCCGACTTAAATATAAGTAAGAGCATATAGAAGGCTATCTTAAAAGTTTCATGCAGATATGTACCTTCAAAACTAAGGGACTAGTTGCGTGGAAACGGACAGTCGGACAGACGGACATGGGTAGATCGAGTCGGCTGATGATGCTGATCAAGAATATACATATGTACTTTGTTTTTTGAGTTCAAAGATACTTTAGTTGTGACTTTCGTCCGCTCAATAAAGATTATTACACTTAATAAATGTTATTAAGTATATACTTACATATGTATGTAGTTTGCATAATATGTAAACTTAAAAATCATGGAATCATGAAATCATATTCCAAAATGTTTCAGCTCAGGATTTTTGAATCACTTAAGTAAAGTTCAGCTGTTACATTTGTGTTATATGAGTC
>VNJV01001850.1:0-25628 GCA_008042635.1 Drosophila nikananu
ACAATTACTGAATTTTTCAGCACAGCATTTAAGAAATTTAGAATGGTGAATGGTGAAGAATGGTGGTTTAAAAAATATGTGTACTCAATAAAAAAAAACATTTTGACGGTTTCGTTGCTCCAGTTCAAGGCGTTCTTGTAACTTAACAAAGAACTCTTAATTATTGTAATTTTAGTCAGAAGTTTGCAACGCAATGAGAGAGACATTATAAAAGTATATAAATTCTTGATCAGCATCAACAGCCTAGTCGATCTAGCCATGTCCGTCTGTCCGTTTCTACGCAAACTAGTCCCTCAATTTTGAACCTATCTGGATGAAACTTTGCAGATAGTCTTCTATATGCTCTCACTGATATATATGTCGAAACGAGCCGGATCGGACTACTATATCATATAGCTGCCATAGGAACCATCGGTAAATTTTACTGAAAAAATTATAACTTAGCCAATATTTGAATAAAATTTGAGATATGACTGTTATTCTTGAATTATTATTCTTGAATTTCGGTTTTAATTTGATCAAAATCGGACATCTGTATCATAGGACCGATCAGAAAATTTTGAGGAAAAAAATCTAAACCAATTTTTCATATATTTTCATAAAATTTCGAGACATGGCCACTTTGTATTATTCCAGAATTTCGTTTTTTTTTTATTCAAATCGGATAACTATATGATATAGCTGCCATAGGAATATATATATAAATTCATTTAATTCGTTCGCAACATTTTTCTTTTGCAACATTTATCTTATTTCAGTACCCAAAAAAAGAAAAAGTTAGAACATTTTTCTACTTCTTCTTACTTACGCCAAGGGTATTTAAACTTGGACATGTCGAAGTTAGCTTCCTTTCTTGTTCAACATATTTTTATCTTCTCAAAGATAAAGCCATTTTATATTATTTCAAAATTTTGGTTTTAATTATATGCAAATTGGATTTTTATAACATATAACATAGCTGTCATAGAAACGATCTTTAAATGTATAGGAAAATACAAAACTGTAACTGAAAAGCTTTAAATTTATATGAAAACATTAAAAGCAAATTTTTGGTCTTTATTTTCATTTAATAAAATAGGATTAAATTATAATGATACAAATTGTAAGCTGCAAGTAAAAAAACTTCCGCTTACCCAAGTTTGCTTCATTTCTTGTTATAGTATAAACAAGAAAGGAAGCTAACTTCGGCATGCCGAAGTTTAAATACCCTTGCAGTAAGTAAGAAGAAGAAGAAAAATATTCTGATTTTTTCGTTTTCCCGGGTACTGACATAAGGTAAATGTTGCGAAAGAAAAATGTTGCGAGCGAAAAATGTTGCGAACGAATTTAATGAATTTATATATAAATTCCTATGGCTGCTGTATGATATAGTGGTCCGATTTGAATAAAATTAAAACCGAAATTCTGGAATAATACAACATGTCTATGTCTCAAATTTTATGAAAATATGTGAAAAATTGGCTTAGTTAGATTTTTTCATCATTATTTTCTGATCGGTCCTATGACAGCTATATGATATAGTTGTCCGATTTTGATCAAATTAAAACTGAAATTCAAGAATAATACGAAATGGCCATATATCAAATTTTATTCAAATATTGTAAAAATTGGCTAAGTTATAATTTTTTTCATTAAAATTTACCGATCTTTCCTATATAGTTATATGATATATATATACATATATAGCAGTGAGAGCATATAGGAGCATATCTGCAAAGTTTCATCCAGATAGCTTTAAAACTGAGGGACTAGTTTGCGTAGAAACGGACAACACGGACATGGCTAGATCGACTCGGCTGTTGATGCTGATTAAGACTATATATATTTTATAGGGTCGGAGATGTCTCCTTCACTGCGTTGCAAACTTCTGACTAAAATTATAATACCCTGCAAGGGTATAAAAATCCACAACAAAAATTTAAACATATATATGTACATATGCGCACTCTTATTCTTTGAAGTGACTTGCGGGAAAACTAAATGATCGTATTCTATTCTGCTTTTGTATTTTTTCGATTGTTAATTCAAACCAATCAATTTCGTATCCTAAAAATTTCGATATTGTTTCTATAAAGATAGGAGTTAAATGTAAAAGAAAACTTAAAAGTTAAATTGTATACCATAAATAAATCTTTGGTAAATGTAATGAAAATTTACATTACTTCGCTGATGTGGTTATAGTTAGTTTATAATATTACATAATAATAGATGTCTAGGGAGAAATCATTCAATTTAATTTATGTAAGAGCATGGGGTAATCAGCTCGTTTTATATTTTTCCTTAGTTTTTTATTTTTTTAGTTGTACAAAATGGATCGCTTAACTTATTTAAGTGTTTAATTCGAAAAAAACACGAAATTTTTTTGCCTTTGAAAAGCCGTTATGACCTAAGATTGGTTTTCAGTGAAGGGCTTTACGCTTCGCTTGCAAGAGAACTCTTTGAGTAACGGGACACAGAGGTGATGCTGGTGGGATCTTTCAGGAGTACCAAACGAATAAAGGCCAGATTAAGCAGAAATGCTTGCCCTAGAAAATCTCGTTGGTGTCTTGCAAGCTGCGAGAATAATTGGCGAAGATCGACAGGAAAGTGCACTTGGTTTTGCAGGTTTATCGCATGGGTGTCGGTCTGATACTCAGAGTAGTTATCATTTCGCATCATGGCCAATATGGTGTCTTCAGAGGTAACGCGCTCCGTACCAACCAGGTGGTTAAAAAGGCGAGCTGTGAGGAAGCGCCGCATGTAGTAGACGTTTTTCGCCTTGTTGTCATCGGGGCACATGCGGGACATCAGTGCATAGCTCATTATAGCCGACACCTGAGCTTTCTGAATATTCACGTTCTGCTGATCTATACTGCCGGGGTTGTTGCTGACCTGTGCCATCTGAGGACTTTCCAGGACGTAACAGTCAGCCTGCGGTATCTGGTGTGTGGCATAAAGGCAGCGCTGGACGAGCTCTGCCAGGTGCATTTTCTTATCGTTGAGCTCATGATATTGCCAATTGGTGAGACGGCAAGAGGAATCCTTCCTCTCAATCTCCATTCGTGCCCAGCTCACGCTGGTCACACCAATACGAACGCCTATGCTAGAGACGATCTGTAAGCGTCGATTATCGTCCATTGCCGGAGTTATAAAGGGCGCCGTCCGGGATGTCTTTGGCTTCCGCCCGGTAACTACTTCACTGCTGCTCTCTCCGTCAACGTGTTCGAGAAGGCTTGTAAATAATTTGGTTGTCACCTTTAGACTGAAGCCCTCAATTTGCAGGATGGTGCAAAGATCATTCACCGGACCGTAGCGTTTTTTCCAATTCTGCAGCTTGGTGGCCCTTGGCTTAGTTATGTTGTAGCTGGAAATATGAAGAATTATGCTCGTATTCGTAACAAGGTGTGCAAGCCAACTTGAGCATTTGATCCAAGCTGCTTTTGTTGATTGTTTCCAATATCTTCAGGCGTTGATCAGCAGAGTACGCCGGCAAGATGTTGTGGCTGCTGCTGTCCTGCTCATTAGTAGATTGATCCACACCGTGCGGGTTTGCGCTCAAGATTGATTTCCATCTAAGGGATCGGCCAGCCACTGCCCGACAGTAGGAAAGCATATTGACCAGTTAAAGTTGAGTTAAAAGCCAGCAAGCCACCAAGCTAACGACTTGTTGCATCTACAGAACAGCTGAGCGATTAGTGGGACCAAGTTTAGATTGTTAAAAAAATACCAAGGCGTTTGGTGATGATCAGATGCAGCAGTTGTTTAAAAATTTAGTTAATAGTTTTTTTACAGTCACTTAGATTCTTATCAACATTTTCCCTGATGCGATTTTTAGACAGAAACACAGTTGATGCGAACAGCTGATTCGCATACGCAGCCAGAAAATATTTAAAATATACTGAATACTAGTTGGTATATTCCAGTATTTGGTTGACTAGAATTGGGCCGATATTTTCTGTCACTTTTTAGTGCAAGTATTTATAAAGAAAAAATAGTTGCGGTGCAAAAGCAAAACATAATGCAGAATGTAGTCATAAATTTAGTCACGGTTTTCTACTCTATTCGGGCGTGAGACGACATTGCTCGAGCGGATTTTACGGTTCCAAACCATGCTTTTACGGTTTAAAACATCGATTTTTCGGTTTGAAACATTGATTTTACGGTTTAAGAATTTGATTATACGGGCCGAAACTTGGATTCCATGGTAATAAGTGCACGTGTATGCGTAAGACAACCACAACACAACTAAACAGATGAGATATTTCATCGCGGGTCATAAAAGTGAAATTCCGTAGTTTATTTTATGTTAACAGTAGCACGCAGAAGGCCAGCATCCGCCACCACAGCAGTCTCCGCTCAGCTATGGTCGGCGCCAACAGCCAAGTCACGCCTGCACCCGAGACCTGCTCCGTTTGCCTGCCCACGAGTGAACCGTCGGTGAATGTGGACGACGATGAGTGCGATTCTTTCCTCATCAGCACCAACAGCAGTCGAAAAAGCGCCCGCAGCCGCATGCGAAACTCCTGTTGGGTGCGCGCCCACGCCTTTGTGACGCGCAATTGGTACCTCAGTTTCCTGGTTCCCGCGTCCGTCCTCTGCGCCCTGCTCTTCGTGGGCTGGATTTCCCGAGACTACGCCCGCCAACTGCTATTTTGGATTGAGACGCAAGACGCCTGGGTGACCTTTTCCGTGTTCATGGCGCTCTTCACCTTGGTCAGCTTCCCGGTGGTAGTCGGCTACTTTGTGCTCCTTATCACCGCTGGCTACCTGTTTGGCTGCCTGCACGGCTGGGTCACTGTGATTCTGGGCGCTAATTTGGGGATCGTAGTAGCGAACATTGCGATTCGCACCTTTCGTCATCACATCCCTGTGCAAAAGTGAGTGAATACTGAAATGAACACACATTGTTTTTGTAGCTTTTCCAGTTGCCACCACAGTTCATGAGAGAGATCACGGTGTAATCTTTGCAGATTACATATTTTCATTGAGTCTTTAGAAACGAACTTAGAAATGCGGAACCTACATACCTATATGTACATTCAGGTCACAAAAAGTCTATGGTAATCAGTATACCCTTGGACTATGATTTTTGTCAAAAGTTTGCAACGCAATTTAGGAGTAATGTCTGACCATATACAGTGGATATATGTATTCTTGGTTAGCAAGGACAAATGTCTCTGTGAATCTGTGTGTTTTTACAGAAGGTAGTCCTCAGTTTAAGAACTTTTTAAAAAAAACTTTACTTTATATAAGTGCACATTTGCCAGACCGGATTCCTGTCATAGGGAACGTGTTAAAAAAGACTTATTTGAAAATTTCAATTTGTATCGGTTAGAGCAACAGACTAATTTGCATCTTAATGTACTAATCAAGGCATGTGTACATAGAACTGTAGTTGGCATGGACTGCCAAAGAAAGTCTGAACTCCGAAATGTAAATTTAAATAGTTTGTTACTAATGTAACGTTCACAGTAACGAACTTAATGTACTATTAACCAAGGGTTGTGTACATAAAACTCTAGTCGGCATTTGCTGTTCCCCCAGAAAATGTGTTAATATGTCTGAAACTTAAAAGATATGTTGAGCTATTTCTAGTGCTCTATTTGATTTCTGTTTCATTTCGTCAAAACTATACCAATAATTAACTTTGCACTCGAATCGTTTATGAATTTTCAAAAATAATTACCAATGGTCTTGGCAGAATGATTTAAACGAACGATTCAAATAAAAACAGCAAAATCAAAGACGATTTTATTAATGAAACAATTGAGCTTTAAATTAATTAATATCTAAATATTGATTTGAAATTTGAAATAGTGAAAAATTCGGGGACACCTTCGTTAATTTGTAAATGTAATGGAAATCTGTCATATAGCTTGGGCTCAATTGAAATACTGCGAGGGTATAAAAAATTCGGCCCCAGAAGTTAGCTTCTTTTAAAACAAAAGGCATATTATCTAAAAATCTTACGGAGTTACGATTGTTTTTATGGTTTGAACCTATGTATGTATGTATGTATATACTAAGATTATTAAATCTCTCATAATTGTAATAGGTCTTTCACAATAAAGACGATTCAAGTCAGGGTAGCCCTTCGCCTAATAGTCTCTGTCATACAGTTTCCTTAGTTGCTACACAATTCCCGTTCATCCCGTAAGCGCTCGCCCCTACAATTCTCAATGCTGCTACGTTCCATAAGAAATTTAAAGTTTTTAGGCTTCAGTGCAGGTGTCCGTCGCAGATGTACCGTGTTGGCAGAGACTTACCGTAGTGATGTCCATTTGGTGTTACCCACGGTCCTATCCTCCGAGTTTGCCAAGGATATTAACCCACTGCCTGTACCAGTCTTGATCGAGAAGTACTCCCGGCATGCCCCAGGCGGCCAGTTTGCCACCATAGCGGAGTACCTGCACAGCGATCCAATGCCTAACGAAGTTCTGGTGCCAGAAGAGATCGATCTTCATCGTGCGATGACCCTGGACGCCCTTAACGCCTATATGCAGGCAAAGACTGCATTTGAGGACCCGGGACGCAAGGGCCTTAATTTTGCCCACGTTCTCGTAGTGGCTGGGACAGACTTGCCTCGGGGCTGGCCGTTTCAACAGCGATCTGAATTTCTTTACCTCTGCGACTGCTTGCGGCCAGGATCGGCACTGGTGCTGCACCGCAGCCGGAAGCAAAAGACAGGCGCTCTGCTCTTTTTATCTGAGAAAGTTGACCCGGAGCTGGCCAGGATTTTCAGCCGTATGCACCATGTAGACGAGGTTCTGCCCCTCGACATGCTAAAGAATATCTTGCTCTGGCTATTTAAGGACCAATCCGCCGAGCTGTGGCACTTCTTAGAGCCATCGAGTGAAGTCAGTCGAATAGTGAGCGAGGCGACCGAGGAGACAAACACCCCTCTGTCCAACCCCCGCTACATTCTACAGTATACCCGAACCTTTAAAACGGACCGAGAGCTAAGTGCCCTGCGACGGGCCAATGCTATTGCAGCCGAGTCAATGGCGGAAGTGATCGCCTACAACGTATCACACCCACACCAATGTAGTCCTCGGAGACTGGCATCACTGTTCGACTACAACTGCCGGCGGCGACATGCTCACCCGGATCAGCCCTTCTCAGCCAAGGTGGCTTGCGGTTCGGATGCCACTCGTCTGTGGCATATGGATGCTGGTTGCCAATACGGGGGCTACCAGGGTGGTCTGGTCAGGACCTGGCCAGGCGCAGGCCGTTTCACACCACCGCAAAAATTGTTGTACGGCGTACTTTTGGATATGCGGCGCGATCTCTGTGCACTGGTCGAGGCAGCCGGAGACGGCGGTTCTGTAATCACACCACTGGAGCTGCATGCTGCGTACCTGATCCTCCTAGCCGGCCACCTCGGGGACCTGCGAATACTGTCCTCTGCCAAAAGGAGTCCAGCAGAGACTGTTGAGACGGCGAGCAAGTTCAACTGTACACAGGTCGTCGTCTCTCATGTGGACATCGATCCGCGGGACACTAGTCGAAAACTACTTTGTTACCCCTTTGCACCCGGCAACGTATTATCACTTCGGTTATCCATTTCAATACCAGACGACTGCTGTGAGGCCTACCCTGAGTTTCGGGGTATCCTATGCCAGCTTGGCGACACCCTCTATATTCGAGATGACTTTACTGTGGAAGTACTGACAGCGCTTTGCCCCAGCCAGCCCAACCCGGGTACAGGCAGTGTATCGGCGCCTGTCCGGTGGTACTGAAAAAAAAGACCCGTAGACATGGGCTGAACAATGAACGGCCCCCCGAAAAATGCTGTGCTATGAGCAGTTCTCACAACGTTTTACCATGTTTTTGTAATTGTACGCGTTTAAATGAGAAAACAAAGTCTTGGTTTCTGGTGATTTGTGCTATTAAGACATAGGGTTTGTCTACTCGAAGTGTAGCTGTGTGGCTAATGATACTTCTTAAGCGGGTTCTTACTTATTGCTTCCTATAAATGAAATATCATTTATCAATAAGTCGGGGAGCATTAATTGATTTGCCATGTCTATAACTGATAACAGTGCCCACCGTTTTGTTTATGGCGGCAACGCATTCCAATGTGATATATGACTGTGATAGAAGAATGTGTCAGTACAAAAAGTTTTATTGAGTCGTCACATTTTCTTTTCATATACTTTCAGGCTGATTAAAAATAAGACTGGACTGGCCATACTTCGCGTAATATCTGGCCCAAAAGCCTTCAAAGTAGTGCTCTTCACCCGACTTACACCCATTCCCTTCGGACTGCAGAACCTGATTTTCGGAGTGAGTAAAGCAATGCTGGTCAGATTCAGGCCCTGTGCAATACAAATATACCGATATTTTATTTTCAAATGCACTGTAGGCAAAAGAAAAAATGTTGGCATTAAAGCTAACCATAAACCTAGAGCTCTAAAAAATGTTTGTCCGACATTTGGCCACGCCTTCCCTACGCCCTCACACCAGTAAAATGTATTTTCGTAGTTACCGGTAGATGTTATTTATGTTATAGACGTTCGATTTTGATTAATAATAATCTATATTGGTAAAATCTATATTTTTAATACTCATGTTGAGCCACAGGAACAAATGCTCGTATCTGAAAGTTAACTCATTCTTTTATACAATTGGCTAGCATCAAATAAGTAAATTAATAATAATAATAATATCTATTACATAAAATAGTTTTCTGCCGTTTGAAAATTTAATGATTTATTGCTGGGGTGGCGAGCAAAGCGAGCGTGGGGCGGACCTACGAGAGAAGCGTAGGGCGCCTAGTAATTATAATTATAATAATAAAAAAAATAATATAAAGCTCGAGTTTAAAAATGAAATTAACGAATTATTAATCACATTATTTTTGTTCAATTCTGGTCAAATAAATAAAAAAAAATATAATTAAATATTTTATAATTTTCAGAAATAATTATTTCCATAGTTTTATAAGTGTTACTAGCTATAAGTTATAGTCATACCATTCAATTCTATGATTTATCTTAATAAACCTGATTTCCCTTGCTGCAGTGTTCTATAATATATTATTTTTGCCTTCAGATTAGCTCCGTCAGTACGAAAGACTACCACGTTGCTACAATGCTTGGATTGCTGCCAGCACAGACTATTAACGTGTACCTAGGCTCCACGCTGAGGTCCATGCACGAAGTACTCAACGACAACGAGACCAAGTTGACAGGGTACATTAGCTTTGTTTTGGAGGTGAGTTTGCTCCTTGGGTAAATAATGGTTAAATAATGAAAGCTAGGAATAAAGCTCTCTCCATAATCAGGGATATTACAAAAATATCTACATATATTTGATTAACATATAACAATTATAATAAACCAGAAAGAAGCTAGCGGTCAGTTTTTATGGCTAAACTAGACATCCGAATTTAATAGATTTCCAAATAATAAATTATTATACCCATAAATGATTTTAAGGAAACGTAAATTTGTGAAAAAGAACACATTTGACATAACAAGTTGACAGACTAAACGTAGATGTACTGTTACATTAATCTATTGAGGAGTGTATCGTTGGTCTTTTATTATTAATGTTTATATTGTGTTTTAAAACTAAAAAGTAACTAATGTCTTTGGTACTTTTAAAGGTCGTTTGTGGCGTGGTCCTTATGTTCTGGGTGGTGCAGAAGGCCCGAAAGGAGCTATCAGAGACGCTAATATCCGTGGACTACAACAGTGACGGCAAACACACCGACATAGAAGTATAGTAGATGCCAAATTTAGAAGAAACACTCTGAGGGGGAGTTTCCAGGTCGACTAGCTCGGAGATCCCAAGCAGCCAGACAAGACTGCAATTGTGCATTAATTATTTTATGATGATATTCGATTTAAATAATTCTAAGCTCAAGGCATTGCCGTTGGTACCAAACAATATGCTAGTTTAAGTAGTTTCACATCTGAACTTCTTAACTTATAACTAATCAGAGCACCGAGTCACATTGTCATCTAAAACTAATAGGACGATGATTACAACTCAGACACTCCATTAGGAATATTCGGCTAGAATGCGGAAAAGCGCATTTGTAGATCTCGCCTAGCCTGTCCTGTTGCTATTCCTCCAGCTGCGAGGTCCTTTGGTCATGTGTTGCTTTAGGACTGCATCTAGCGTTTCCAGGACCAATTCTACGTTCTCTTTATCCACACACAGGGGAGGTCTAAGGGTTAGAACCTGGATAAGAAAGAGGCGGCGGTGGATGCCGATTAGCTTAGGAAATGCTCTTCTGCTCAATACATCGCCTAAGTTCTAAGATCAGTTAGATAAGTTAGTAATGAATTCTTATTTTCGTTGTATTATTATACCTTTTTCATTATTAATATTCTATGTATAATTATTATTCTTGAAATTGTTATTATTTGTATGATTATTATTATTATTATTTTTCTAGCTATTTTTAATATTATTATTATATTTATTGCATTCCCTGTGAGTGAAATTGTTTATGCAAAATAAATTTAATATATTGGAAGCCTGTAAATATTTTGAAAAACAAAAAGTATTACTAACAACACTTGCTCAGAAATGCCTATCCACCGACAACTTCGGAGAGTGCCAAAAATTGTTCAGTTTGTTCCCAGTTAGGCTTGGCCCATATATTAAGTAACAAACCGTGTAATAAAAGTTTTAAGCACTAGAAAGAAATGCATTAAATGAATCACTAGTTTCTATATAGAGACTACCTTAAAGTATGGTCCTCCTTCAGAGGCACAAAAGAAAACTAAGCCAAAAACCTGAACTAAATAAATAAATTATTTATTATGTAACATTTAAATCTTGTTTTTTCATTTTAAACAATGAAATCTGGGCTACAAAATAAGTACATATTAAAAATAATTCATATTAAAATTATATTAATTCATATTGCAGCTTGCAATTGGATCATTATGAATTAACCAAATTTAATCAAATGAAAATAAAAACTAAAACTGGACTTATATACAACATTTTGTATACTACAAAATTAGGGTTGAACGTTTACCTTTTATACTATATTTACAGTATTGCTTTTTCCTCTACAATAAACGGTCGTTTCTATAGCAGCTATATGATATAATCATCTTATTTTCATAAAATAAAACCGAAATTCTAAGATAATATAAAATGGCTCCATCTCTAAGTAGATAAATTATGTTAAAAAACAGCGAAACAGCGGTTGACTACCGTCTCACTTCTGAATTACTAACTTACAATCTTTTCACAACTCAGCATGATTTAATTGCTGGCTTGTTCGATATTTCGTTGTTTTGTCTCAGACCCGGCGAGAGTTAGTTTAGCCACGGTGGCACAGCTTACGCTACCTTCGATGTGTCTCTTGACATTAGGACTGATTTACGGAATATGTATATCTGACCGTCCAGCCAAAAAGTCCCTTGTTTTAGCAGACGGACTTTAAACGGCTAAATAATTTTGTATCTAATTTTAATTGTTCCAATCTAAAAATGTGCCATGACATGGCTGATACTGTGGATTTTTTATATAGTGTCGTGAATTCAATTTTTAATGAATCTGTTCCATTATACTACCCGTTAAACTCGAATAAGTCTCCTTCGTCTACTAAAGAGTTGAGTTGCTTTGATCTAATAAAAAAGGTACAATGCTATACTGTTTATTTTGTACTTGTACCTTAAAAGTTTCAAACAAAAACTCGCATATAAAACGAAAAATCCCTGTAACAATGTAAGATAAAGGTTTCAATGAAACTGAAATGTTGTGACGAGTAATTGTAAAATTATAAAATTTAATTACAAAAAATTTTCGGTTGCCATTGTCGAAGGACAAGTGCATGTTTTCGGAATTATATAATAAGTTTTTGTTACTAGATTACCACCTATGTAGCTAGACGGTTGGGTGGAACTGATTGGTTAGTAAATGCATGACACCAACCACAAACGGTGCCTCTCTGGTCGACGTATATTCTCCATTTGATCTTCAATATTTTATTTATCCAGAGATTCCGCGATGGCCCTTGCCAGCACATCAACCGCGAACTTTACGTCTTGCCGGTTGATGCACATAGGAGGCTTGATGCGTAGGACCTGTGAAGATGCACGAAAGGATGCACGAATGAAACAAGAGTTGGCGAAAGAACCTGCGAAGGGCCTCCTGGGAGTCTGGCTCGCCTGGAGTCCCCAGTGGGTGCTGGTTTCTTGTTAGTCAGATGGGCGTGTACGTGGACAAAAGACCCCAGATGAGAACGCACTTAGCAACACGAGAGAAGAGCTTCCACTTACATTGCCATGCAGGCCGCCTCGTCCGAAGAGCACGCCCAAGTCCTTACATGTCTCCCAGATTTCCAGCACATGAGGGGTGGCCAGCGGAGTGCGCTTCTCACGATCGCCCACCAGCTCGAGACCAATCATCAGGCCCTTTCCCCGCACGTCGCCGACAATCTCAAAGCGCTGCTGCAGCTCTGCCAGGCTCTCAAGGAAGTAGGTGCCGACCTCCAGGGAGTTGCGTTGCAGCTGTTCTTCCTCGATGACGTCCAGCACGGCGATGCCCACAGCACTGGCCATGGGGTTGCCGCCGTATGTGTTGAAGTGTAACGCCTGACCCAGGGATGCCGCGATCTCGGGAGTGGTGACCACGGCGGCCAGGGGAAAGCCATTGCCAATGCCTTTGGCCATGGTTACGATGTCCGGCGTATAGTCGTGACCCTCGAAACCCCAAAAGTGCTCGCCAGTACGGCCGAATCCCGTCTGCACCTCGTCCGCCACGAAAAGTCCTCCGTTGGCACGGACTAGAGCGGCGGCCCGTTTGAGGTAGCCTTTGGGGAACTGCACAGTGCCGCCCACGCCTTGAATGGATTCTGCAAACATGGCCGCCACCTTTCCGCGCGGCAGCGAATACTTGAAGGTCTGCTCCAGCTCATTGTAGTAGGCGTCGCCGGCGGTGCAGCCTTCCTGGCATTGGCAATTGCGAGTTGTTTGCACGGGCGAGTCTCGACAGGCTGACCCGCCCCATATGCCCTGGTAGGGGTCAGGGTTCATCACATGTACTAGTCCGTTGTTAACTCCAGGCAGCGGGAAGCGCCACGTAGAGTGTGCCGTCAGACCCATTGTGTACGGCGACATGCCGTGGTAAGCATTTCGGAAGGAGAGAATGTCCTGATTGCCAGTATGCAGGCGCGCCATCAGCATGGCCAGATCGTTGGCCTCTGAACCGGAGTTCACAAAGCACACGCTTTTCAAGTTGCCAGGGAACTTTGCCACAAGTCGCTCGGCGTACTCGTGGATCTTGGGATGCATGTATATGTTCGTAGTGTGCCATAACTTGGCGATCTGCTCGCTCAACGCCTGATTAACCTTTCTGTGTAAAATTAAAATGGGTATAAGCGAAGCTTAAGCGTTAAGGTAATCGTTAAATCAATTAACAGTCACACAATAACACTCAAGTAAGAACGCTTCAATCTATTGAGATCGACTGTGGGACAACAAAACAATTACATTTTAATACCCTTGCCGGGTATTACAATATAAAAGATATATATTTTTGATCAGCATCAAAAGCCGAGTCAGTCAAGCCATGTCCATCTGACCGACTATTTTTGTGTACATATGTGTACATATTCTCACTCTCTATATAAGGGGGTTGATCGTGAAAAACTGAGAGACTAGTTTGTGTAGAAACGGACGGACAGACGAACATGGCTAGATCCACTCGGCTGTTGATGCTGATCAAGAATATATATACTTTATAGGGTCGGAGATGTCTCCTTCACTGCGTTGCAAACTTCTGACTAAAATTATAAAACCCTGCAAAACTTCCACCAATTATTTATGTCCTATCTGACATTTTTTTCTCGACGTAACGTAATATAATGATCATATATCCTAAAAAGTCTCCATTTAATGTCTGAACTACCTCACGAACTATATACATAGTTTGTGCATGAGTACATGGGAGAGCATATAAAAGACTATCTGCAAAGTTCCGTTCAGTTAGCTGAGCTAATAGCTGAAACGGACAGACGGAAAGGTGGACACGGCTAGATCCACTCGGCTGTTGATGCTGATCAAGAATATATACTTTATAGGGTCGGCAATGTCTCCTTCCCTGCGTTGCAAACTTGTCTGATAACAATAAAAATTATAAAAAAGAAAAAGGGGCTTAACTTTTTTGAAAGTTATGTTTTTCTGTTCCTCTTTTCGTGTGTAAAATAAATGAATATGTTATTTAAATTCAGGATGAAAGTATAATAAGTTTGCGGTCCCCTTGAGTCTATTTTTGTTGGCCCAAAACTAGTTGTTCTTCTTGCAAGGCAATATCCCACTATATCATAATAGATCATTACACTGACAAGCCTCAACACTACTCTTCAGACTATTTTTAAACATCCTCCGAATACACATCGAATCCCCGACTACAGCATTCTTAGTTGGTTATGTTGCTTACGGGTGACAATGTCCCACGGACACGGTGACAATACCGCCGAACATGTCCAGGTAGCGTCGTCCCTCGTGGTCGTAGAGCCATTGCATGTGTCCCGCATGGATGACGAGAGGTTTCTTAAAGTGCGCCAGTAAGTTGGGCGTCAGGTGGGTGCGACGCGTTTCGAGTATCTTTTGGTAGCTGGGGCCGTCGTAAGCGGCCTGATTATGATTACACTCCGGCATTGCGCTCTGGCCGTCGTTAATCGCGGCTGGAGCCGCGTTAGAATGCAGTTTGGAGCTCCAGCTCTGGCTGGTAGAGGATCGCAGGAGGACCCGCTTAGTATGAGCTAAAAATAGTTTAAAAATTAAAATAAAAGTGTGTTGTGAAAATAAATTGTGCAGCATGTTTTAACGGAGGTCAGGACTTGTACATTGAATACCCTGTTCTCTTTCACATTAATACGTAAACCTCACCGTACGCACAAACGACAAAATGTTTTAAAGAGCGCGCACTTTATGGAAATATCCTCGCAAATTAAGCGGAATGGAAATTAATTGGTTCAGGGCATTGGTCTGGCGGAGTGCAAGTGCAAGGTTGTAAGGAAACAAACACACATACATAGAAAAAAAATCAACGAATACTCGAAGTGACTACCCTGCAGTACCTGTCATCAACTTTTCATCAACATTTTATCGACACACATGGGGGTGTGTCGATGGAAAGTTGATGACAGGCTTATACAAACGTTGATGAATTTTTGTATGGCATGTCCGCTCTTGTCCTCAACACAAATTAATCAACTTTTCATCACATTTTCATCAACACTTTATACCAAAAATTCATTAACATTTATACCAAAAATTCATCAACAAAATGTTGATGAATTCATCAACATTTCATCAACTTTTCATCAACATTTCATCAACGTTTCATCAACAACTTGTAATCAATCTGTCATCAACCTTTTTGGGTAAAGAGAGCAAAATGAGAGCGCGAGAGAGTCGGGTTTGACACGAAGGTCGAAAGAGAGCGTCGGCTCGGCCGAAGTCACCGTCGGCTATTGATGAATCGTTGTTTACAGAGCCTATTGATGACAAGCGGTACTGCAGGGTAAATTACACAAAAAGAAAATAATTTGTTTATGAAGAGATAGGGGTAGGATTGGATTCCAAGGATTAGACTGTGGCTACCGGTGTTTACACAGGTGCACAATCTTTGTATAATGAAATGGGAATCAAGCGTGATAGAGTCACCCAATCCTCTCTATTTCGTATCATATACCAATTGCACTACATAGAAGACTCTGATAGAATAATACCAAATACAAATTTAGCAATATGTGCCCAGTCAAAATTTTTACAATTGACTGGCCAATACAAATATATGTATATATAATAATGACAAGAGGCATTACGCCCATTAATGCATTTGAATTGCCGTATGAAAGCCTAAAGGTGTAAAATTTGTGCCTCTTTCGCTAGAACAAACTTAAGAGCGTATAAAATCGAAGACTAGAAAGCTAGGACGAAAAATGTAAATGTAATTATACACATTTAAAATCGTCGTGATCAAGATCTATGACTCCTTTCTGATCACAAATACACAATCGTCACGCTGAGATCTGCAACCAAATACAAATTGTATAATGGAAGTTTTTTAAGAACTATTCAAAACGTAAATGGCAAAATTCGATTAAAACATAAAAAAGCTTGAACAATCAATAAATTTTTTTTTAACAGATTCTTAACAGTAACATAAATTTTTACGAATTGCTCGTGTCTCTATAGTTATTGTTATATACTATATGATCTTGGTTTAAAACTACGCTACTGTCTTAAAGCTGCAAGTCTGTAGCATGTTTGCTCAAAGCTTATTGAATTTTATTAAATTCATACGCTATTAATAGGACAACTTCTGGGTCCCCACTCCATCAGATAAGAATTGTGCCCCCCGCTGACAGCCTAGGCCAGTCGAATTTCTATTGCGCGTACGACCCGAACTGCTTATCGCCACCTGCTTAGTTATCAACTGCCTTATCAGGGGATATACTAGGTTAGATCCAACGTGGTACAGGTGCTCACATTACACACTTCTAATAAAACCATCAAGCTCTGATTTATATATATTTATATTTACTAAGTGCATGGCGCTTCTCAGTGTTGTCAATTTCACGCTATATTCTCATATTTGCGAGTAATATTCAGGCGTACTTTCATAACAATATTTATCCTTAATTTTAGAGGTGATGGGGGGACGGATGCGTAACCGAGGAAGAATCATTCAGAATCAACCAGAGATAAAAGTTCAACGGTGGATGAAGAAAGCAGCTGACGTCAGGGATGCAGAAATGTGCCTTCTTCTTGCCTCAACTTGTCCTCGTCCAGTAAACTCACCTACAAATCGATTGGGCATCATTTTTAATTGCAAGTTTCTCTTTAATCGATCTCTCTAATCATTCGTTTTACAATCTTTGTTTGGCTTTATCTGTTGATGAACAAACTAAGATACCGATGTCGATCTCGCACTGCGTCCGCGCGTAACAACGTCTACGAAGCAACTGGTCGAAAAACACGGAAAACCGGCACACGACCGACGGAGAAAGCTCTGGCTACGGAAAAAGCTTTCGGGCGACGTTATCAGGTGGGAGAGCAAAGTCAAGGCTGTGTGAAAGCGCACGCTAGTTGACCCCATGGCGTGGGGAAACGCTCAGCAGGGACGAGCATGTTTTCAAATTTTTATTTCAATTCTGGCTTGCTATATACTGAAGCACAAACTACTGAAGTGCACAGGTAATCCTTTGTTTATAACAAAAAATATATATCGCTTTTATCGCTTTCTGTCAATTCTGGACTTAGAGGGCTGTTTGCTTTCTGTTGCAGTGGCTTAACCTCGTGGCGTTATTTACCCGTAAATATTCTGCAGGCTTCTCGATAATCATTAAGTAATTATTATATATTTTATGCCTTATCAACCAACATCACGAATTTGCGCTTTGATTCTTAACATTGTCACTCCGTCCAGCATTTCTCAGCCCAATGCAACAGAATATATTTGTATGGACATGAGCCCGCTAAAAACAAGCTCTAGCACAATGATTACACAAACAACAATAGCCCAGCTGAATTCATGAGTCCAATTCGAGCGTTCAGTTGGAGTCGCTGTACAGATCGGGACTCCGGGGTGTTGACGTAGGCTGGACTGGCTGCTCCAGATTCGCCGCCATCTGGCGCAGGTTTTCAACGCCACTCAGTAATTGCCTGCAAGAACATGAAAATGAATTCGAAAATTCTTATCCCATTATAGCGACCCTGACACACCTTAGGTTCTGCTCTGCAGTGTCGGCTGCCCGCATCAGATCCCTTGACAACTGGTGCGCCCTAGAAGATCGCGCTGTGCTGCTGCTGTTGATTGCGCTACCAGAAGTGGCTGCCGAAACACCTCCAGCAGCACCATCAAAGCTGCCACTGCTTCGAAGGGTAACGAGTTCTGCCTGTAAGAAGTTAAATAATTACTGGTATTTATGTATTTAACAATAATTTACAAATGAATAACTATTAGATATATTTTACGATTAACCTGCAACTTACACGATATGTAAAAAAAAAAACAGGTATAAAAGAGTTATATATAGGCAACTATATTAAATATGTGCATATAATTATGAAAATATTTATTTAGATACCATAGGGGCAAGAGCTATTACATTTGGTGAAAACATTAATATGCATAAGTAGGTTTCCAGTTATAATGTTTAAAATATAAATCATAAAATAAGACTTATTTTCTTATTATATACTTACAAAAAGATAGTAATTAATTCTTTTTTTTATTTTAATTGATAATAAGTGTTAAAACGCAATTATAAAATAACGAGAATGGAAGCTACCTTCGGCCCGCCGAATTTTGTATACCCTTGCAGCTTACAATTGGATCATTATGAATTCACCAACTTTGATCAAATAAATAGAAAAACAATCAGGAATTATATATTACAAAAAAAAAATTTTAACGTTTACTTATTAAACTACATTTACAGTTTTACAATATCAGTTTTAGAATCACAGTTTTGTAATTACTTCAACATTTAACGAACGTATGACAGCTGCTATGATATAGTAGATATGCATAGTAGATTTAGATAAAATTAAAATCTTAATTCTAGAATAATACAAAATGGCCATGTGTCAAATTTTATGAAAACATATTGAAAATGTGAGAGCATATAGAAGACTATCTGCAAAGCTAGCTTCAAAACTGAGGGACTAGTTTGCGTAGAAACGGACGGACAGACGGAGAGACAAACGGACATGGCTAGATCGACTCGGATGTTAATGTTGATCAAGAATATATACTTTATAGGGTTGGAAATGTCTGCTTTTCACTGCGTTGCAAACTTCTGTCTAAAATTATAATACCCTGCAAGGGTATACAAATTGATTATAAAGTTTTCTTTTATTTAAACAAAAAAACTCCTTTTATAAATATGGTATTCCTAATGTTTTCAACTTTTTAGCTCAATTTTTTGGTAGTAACTTTTTTACTCATAATTCTTAATTGCGATCCTTGCTTATAATTCTTTTTACTTCTACTATCAAAGATGTAGACAAATTTGTTATAAACTTTCTGCTTACAAAAAGCATTTACAATTTTAAATCTTTTTTATATTCTCTTATATTTCTATATTCCTTCGAATAGAAAACTTTGCCACATACCACAAACCAATATATTTTTGTTTGTTTTTAGATTAAAGATAGAATATTTTCTGAGCACTGACTATCGAAATCGGATTCTTTGACCTAAGACCCTTAAGAAATATGGTGGTTTTCTCAGCCTTAGTATTTTTTTCTCCCACACTCACCTCTAGTTGCGCTATTTGGAGCCTAAGGCGCTGCGTAGTCTGTGTGTTGGTTGCCAGGGTCAGTGCTTCCCGACGCTCTGCGGCCTCTTGGAGCTGAACCAATTGGTGCTCAAACTCGCTTGCCCTTCTAGTCTGCATATTTAGCTCCACGCGGGCATCCTGCAGCTCGCGCTGCAGGCGATCGTTCTCCTGGCGCAATGCAGAAAGTTGCAGGGTTCCGCCGACGTCCTGGGGCGGCGAGTCAATGGAATTGGAGGGCAACCCAATGGCTACATCAGCCAGGCGTTGGGACGAATGAATAATGGATCCATCGGACAGGAAATCAGGCAGCACTTTGACGGTGGGGCCAGCGGGCGGCTCGCCGAGCGGACCTGGTAGGGCGACAGCACTGGGCAAGCCCATAGACGCGAGAGCAGATGGCAGGAGACACGCCGCGGCACTTGGTGCCTGCGCCGCGCCCAAGGGGGTGTTAGGGGGAGACCTTAGCTGCGCGTCCTGGCCAACACACCAAGCGTCCGGCAGATGATCCTGCACAAAGTCAGGAAGAGTAGCCGCAGTGCCAGCGCCTCCACCGGCTCCCACACCTGTCGCAATAGCCGCGTCCAAAGGCAGATCCAGTTTCATTTTAGAGCCGCTAGATAAAACCAGCCGATTGGGGCGCTGGTCCCGGTTTCCAGACGGTCGACGGCGTGGCGAAGAAGGACAAGACACTTGCGGCATCTCGTAGCTTGAGTAGGAGCGCGGTACATAACGCGTCCCGGAAGCGGGCTGTAGGTTGGATGCTGCCGAGGGGAAAATATCTTCGGAAAAACGATCCGTTTTTAATATTATCGAAGACAACACAGGCACACTTACCGTCATCTATCCGTTCGTCATAAAGTCTGCTGTTGCGCACCTGCGCCAGAGTCACGTGGTCATCATCGTCGTTGTCGAGGGCGGCGTGTAACACTCCATGATCCACTCCCAGCCGCTGATCTGGTCGCAAACGGTTTTGGGATCCTCCCCCGCAAGCCGCAAACTCAGCTAGACTCGCCTGCGAGTCGAAAGAGCTGAAGCGCGGCGAGCGCTTCATTTTTGATGAGGAGCTGCTTCCATTTACATCTGGCGGCTGCATGTGGGAGGCTGAAGCTGACTGAGGCACTTTGGGCCGGGCGCCAGTGGATGTCTGCAGCGCTGCTGACGCATCCACAGAAGTCATCGTACTTGAAGGAGCGGTCACAGTCCCTGTGTTGCTTAGAAAGTGCTTAAAGGAAAACGAGGACGTAGAGGCAGCTCCTGTACCAGCGCCGCTCGTGGAGGCCCGCATGCTGCTGAAGTCCCCACTGCTTCGATCGTTGAGACACAAATCCGCGACGAGATCGTTTACCCCCAGCGTAATGGAAGCGGGTTCTTTTAAAGGCTCAGTCAGGACTCCTTGCTGGGCGCTCTGTGGCAGCCGCTGCTCCTGCTGCTGCTGTGGGGTGGCCGTGGCCGTTTCGCTTGCATTGCCGTTGTTCCCATTTGCCATTTAATTGAGAACGCTCTGAAGAGTAAGGAGCGCTGGGCTGTTGTTAATGCCGTGATTGCCTTCCCGATGTCGTCCTGCTTGGGTGGTGCGTCAATGTCCTAGCTGGCTATTCGACCTGCTGATTCCTTGCCTTCGGTGTTTACTTTCTCTCTTCCCAACCGAGTTATTTTCGCTTTTCACTTGGGCTTATATATGCAGTGTTGGTTAGCGGAGTTAGGCGATATGTCGTATTGCAGCTCAGGCAAGGTAATACGAGCTATCGTTTGGCGCACCGACCGCTGAGTGTGTGAATATTAAAACGAAATATTAAAAAACTGAAAAAATACGATCATTATCATACGTCATCCGTTATACATCTTCGCCTGAACAACAATTTTATACCTTCATTCCATTTATACATCTTATCACATATTGTTTTTTACACCTACATTAACTGACGACATGTGAATGGCTCAGACAGCTGATGCGGTTATTTTACATTCCGGGTAATACAAAAAAAATTACTATACAAATTAATGACTGGAAACATATTATGCCGTAAAGTTCAACTGATATATCAAAAGAGCAATTTGTTTGGAACAGCTGTTTTCAGTGGTAGATATATATTACGTCATTCCGTTATTTCGGCATTGTTGAATTTTAATAATCTGTATTTTTAATCAGCTGTGTGCGCCATTCACATGTCGCCGAATCATGAAGATGTCGCGGTGGAATCACATACATTTAAAATTATTAATATATTGGAGCTATTAAAAATTAGAGCTCGGAAGGTTGACTCTAAAATCACATAATGTTGACAGCATGCAGGTACAAACTTGTCCTAGGAAAGATTTATTTCTTGGTAGGTTCTCGCTTTAATTAGATAATTAAATTTATAAAATTGTTAAAAAGTATTACCGATTACCAAACATTTCAAAGCAAACAAAAAATTGATAAACCGTTTTGATTAAAAAATATTGATCCCATTGTTTGGCTCTATTTAAAATAAATCACTGATCACTGATCCTGTGTTCTGTTAAACTCCGCCATAGTTTTATTGGTATATTATCGGTATATCAGTATATGTACAGTATATATTATCGTTATCGAATGCGCGGCCACACTTTTATCAGTGTTGTTAAGTCCGTGAAGTCCAGCCATAGTAAACAAAACGCGACGTTGGGTCGGCTATCCAATTAAACGCAATTTAATGCCATAAACGCAAACGGAGAAGATAAAACGACATAACTTTTGCTGCTCTGCGCATGAAGCTAAAAATTCAAATGAAATGGAGGCCCTGGGACAACAGTGTCCTATTATTGATACATGAAAAATTCTGCGTAGCAAACAAACCGGTCACGGCTCGTATATGTATATAGCCACAGACACCAGTGCACCCACGTATATACATGGACGGGGAAAAAGCGTCGCTGTGCATTTCCACTGACAATTGCACCGAAGCACCGCGTTTCTGAAGATTAGTGCTTAATTGCATATTAATTTATTTATAATTCTTCGTTGGCCAGCAGGCGGCCATATGTGATTGCTGTGACCCTTTTAGGCCCGAGCCACCCCGTATGAACTTGCCTGCATGCGAGAAAGTGGTGGTGGTGAACCGAAGCCAAAAGCTGAAGCTGAAATGTTTTTCGTTCTTGTATTTTGAATCGCCCTCACAACGTTTTCCGTAGCCCGTTTCCCCCCGCACCATTTTAAACGTGTGTTCCACTTTTGATTGCAACCTACGCCCACTACGCGGCAGCGACGCCATCGCCGCCCCGCTGTCCTGATTTCCTCAACACTTTCCTCAAAGTGCAACCAGGAGCGTTTTTCGGGGCGGGGCGTATGCTCAGCCCTGTTCCTAGCGTTTGCGGGAGTGAGGCGGGATAGCTGATCGGAAGACCCTGAATATTTGCAATATGTTCGGGAGCTGTGGCAGGTAAGCACTGAAGCCTGTTCCAATTGGACATTCCTTTTACCCACTAAAACGTGTCTGCTGCGCTTTCAAAGTAGAAACCAGCACTGTTTCGGTCATGGTCCCATTTATTGCCTTGTCTCCTCTCGCTATAATTCTCCTATTTCTCTTTGCACCTTTCTCTCGTCGACTTCGTTGCTGGCTTTTCCCCTGCATTTCCACATGCGTCGGGGTTTTTCTCTCACCTTGCACAGAGGAGGAGAAGTATTTGTGCTGGCTTAGCAATAATAAACGGAAATCTTACTAAATTCATTTAACGATCTGTGCACTGTGGAATACCTCCACTATTTTGTAGCCAAATTTATAACTGCATCAGATGCTAGTCAACAGAGACTATAAAATCTACATTTTAAATTTTTTACATAACTACCAACAATTATATGAACCACAAACTGCAATAATAATTATTTTGTCGCTGTTTTCTAATAAAAAATTCGAAAATAAGAAAAAAAGTGCTCCCGTCTGAATACTATAAACGTTTGATTTTATAAGGAAAATTAATTAAATCATTATTTGCTTTGCCTGCATTAAAGTTGTTTTATTATTTTTGTTCACGAACGACTGTAGCATTCTTACTTGTTTATTTATTTAAAGTCTTGTATATTTTTTTTATTTAACATAAGATTAATTATTTGACAGAGCGAAAATGTTTCGAACAACAAAGCAAAACAGCTGTGGTTTTCCTTTCAAAATAAATTAATTGATATACATATATATTAATATATGATATAGTAGTAAAATTTTGATAAAATTAAAACCGAAATTGTAGAATAATACAAAATGGCCAAGTCTCTAGTTATATGAAAATATGTTAAAGACTGGCCAAGTTTTAATTTTTTCCTCCAAATTTTCCGATCGTTCCTATGGCAGCTATATGATATAGTTGTTCGATCCGGCCCGTTCCGACGTATATAGTAGTGAGATCATATAGGAGACTCTCTGAAAAGTTTCATTCAGCTTAAAAACTGAGACTTGTTCGCGTAGAAACGCACGGCCTGACAGAAATGGCTAGATCGACACGGCTGTTGATGCTGATCAAGATATATACTTTATAGGGTCGGAAATGTCTCCTTGCGTTGCAAACTTCTGACAAAAAATTATAATACATGTAAGGGTAAAATAACTCGTCTGTGTTTCAATTTATCTTTCTTACTCGCCTAGGAGATAAATGAGAGATTTGATCCATCGTCCAGCGGCCTTGCCTCTCCTTTTTTGCTTCTTGGCATTTTGCGCTCAAATTATGGTGCTCCGCTCGCGTTCGTTGTCGTTGTTGTTTTTAGCTTTTATGGACAGTGCATTCCCCTCGATTGTTTCTGCTGGCCATTATATACACATACTGTAAGTGTGATAAATATAGACTTTAATTTTATTTTTGCTGAGGTTGGTTAATGTTTTTGATGAATATTTGAAAATTGATCTGGATTGGCCCCCATTAAAGAAATGATGTTCTCGACGCCTCACCCAGCTGTAAAGCAATGTGGCAGGAAAATTAAATATGTTGCCGGTGGTAAATCGGTTCACGTGCTAAGACGAGCTTTGCAATGCGTTTACCCATATTAGGCATTCTGTTAGTTCATATGTGTCAGTTTTCGTTATGACTTGGGCATTTGCTGCTCCCTTGCAGAATCATAATTTCATAATTTACGTATAAATATTCAATTTTAAGCTTAAACAAAATTGAATTACAAACAGCGGGAAGTAATTTGTTGTTTCGTACAAATGTATGTACTATTTCAATATTCTTTTTATTTATTTATTTCGTATAGTTGAAAGTGTTAGTCAGAAATGAAACATGACATTTAAAAGTCTACAAAACTTCGAAAAGTATTTACCTCAATGATGTTGTAAATTCTGCTCCACAACGTTTTATCTTTAAGTACTGGTTCGTGCGTAAACATAATATTTCTCACGAAATGCCGAAAAGATTTAAACAAAACTGGCAAAACATTTGTCAACCTGATTTTAAGGGAATTTAAATATATAAACACTCAATATTTGGTTTAACTTAACATTTTAAAATACATGGTAATGCATTTGCATTAATTTAAACTAACCTATATTTTTCGTCCAAGGCAAAAGTAGGATTTTTTAATTGAGTACATGTTTTTTTTCAGCAAAGGTTAGCAACAGTCAAACATGGTGCCGCATAAACTTATTAAACCTAAACGGCTCTAAATGCAAGCTAATGACATTCTCCCGTGTCGCTCCCAAGCTTGCGACTTACACGCTGAACTGCTGCTCTTTGGAAAGAATTGCTATAGTCGATGATTTGGGTGTCCGCCTGGATCCTAAACTTGACTTTATTGATCATATTTCGTGCATGGTGAATAAAGCCAGAGGTGTGCTTGGTTTTATTAAACGGTGGTCGAAAGAATTCAATGACCCCTATGTTCCAAAATCCTTATATATTTCTTTAGTTCGTCCTATCTTAGAATATGGATCTTGCGTTTGGAGCCCTCAGTATGGGGTCCACAGTAATCGCATTGAGTCAGTTCAGAAGAACTTTTTACTTTTCGCTTTACGCGGTTTGAACTGGGATCCAAACCAGAGGTTACCCTCGTACTCTAGTAGACTCCTTCTAATTAACTTACCTTCTTTAGCTAACCGTAGAACCATGCTTGGCGTCACCTTCATTTTTAATCTTATCCACGGTGACGTGGAAAGTGCTGACTTGTTGGGTCAGCTAAATTTTCACGCACCGAGTAGAAATACTAGATCCTATATTCCCTTAGTTCTGCGCCACTGTAGGACATCTTTTGAATTGCATGAACCCTTTAGAGTCCTATGTGCAAATTATAACGATTTGTACATAATAACGTCAAATGTAGATAGCCTTCCCAAACTAAAAACCTTAATACTAACCCACTTAGTACGCATGCAGGCAAACAATCCGGCAGCACGCCAGTAGTCACTTCCTCGTACACCTTTCCTATTATTTCACA
>VNJV01001854.1:0-12322 GCA_008042635.1 Drosophila nikananu
CAGGGTCGAGAACGAATCCAGGAGGGCGTTTCCACGGGTATTGGTGCTGGCACTGCCCCAGTCAACCGCCCAGGCGTTAAAATCGCCCGCTATCAACACCGGGTACCGACCTCTCGCATCCACAGAGAGTCTGTCCAGGATGGTTACATACTCGTCCAGCGATAGGCTTGGGGCGAGGTACACGCTATACACCCACCAGCCTCCAGTCTTGGCACGAACGAAGCCTTTATCCGAGCGGACATCCGACAGGGACGTAGGAACGCTGCTGCAAATCCACATGGCTGCCTTGCCAGAGCTATCCATCGCCCAGTTTGAGTCCTGCCCTGCCCTATAGGGCTCGCTAAGAATTGCGATGTCAGTTTCGCACTCTCGGACCGTCTGTGACAGCAGGTCTTGCGCTGCCACACAGTGGTTCAGGTTGAGTTGAACCACTTTCATCTGCGTTTTGATCCCGTGCTGGACGCAGTCTCCAGGGGGCAGTATCGGCTGCCGGCCTGGTGATTTGCATCCCTACTCTTGGCTTCTACGCACCTGAGGCAGCGCGGACGATTTTGGCATGCCGCCGCTTTATGTCCTTCCTGACGGCATCTGTAGCATGTTTTGCTTCTGTCAATGGCGCTGTGACATTTGCCGGCGATGTGTCCTGTTTGCAAGCATCTGTAGCACCTCAGTCGAGGCTCGTTCTCTTTTATCCGGCACAGAGTCCATCCGACCTTCACATTGCCGAGCTTGTTCAGCGCTGCTGCTGAGCCTGCCGGGACCGAGAAGGTTGCGACTTGGCTACCGCTAGGAAGGGGGTGCGTGTGATGGCACATGTGTGGATCTTTTTGACTTTCAAAACCGTCTGTAAATAGATCGTTTGTAAAAAACAAAATTCTCCAAATTAGATGCGTGCGTATGCTGGTACGCGCTGATAGCGCGTGTGTGGTCAATTGATTCAAAGTCTGAAAATAGCTCAATTAACGAAAACAAATTTCTCTTAATTTGTTGTTGCTATTGAATTTGCGTGCGTACGGGTCATTGGGCGTTGTATATAAGTTAACAAGGAACAGCAATAAAAGCTGTGTGCGACGACGGGCGATACACGAAGGTGTACTTCGGATTCTGGTCGGCGGCCGTGATTTGTTCCGAGTTAGGGTAGTCTTAAGTTATCTCTTCTAATAAAAAGCACTTCTGAATTAGCAGTCAAAGAATAAAGGCTGATCATCCTTATCGAGTCATTTATTTAATCAACCACTGTGAATATCAAGACGGGACCACGACCCGGCTACCGGCTTATTCCAGTAGGTCACCTCAACTAGCGCGCACCTAGGATCTAGCGCGCAACCCTTGCCGTTTCATCCAAAGCCTGAACTCAGTTGTGGGCAGCAACTTGCCGCAACACCATCCCAACATCAACGACATTCCCCTGCAGCAAAGGTGCAGCCGGAGGAGTTTGCGGGCAACTATCTTGCCGCCTATATCATCAAAACATATCTTATACAAACTTTTGAAATAATCTTGATAATTGTTTTTGTTTGTATGCGTGTGTGAATATATGTTTTTTTGTGCGTTAATTTCTTTGTTCTTCTTCAATATGAAAAGGCCGAATGAGTTTTCAGTTCTCAGCTATTCTTGCGATCGGAAAGAACATGTATTTCAATACGTTCTTCGTGTTCGGGGTATTATTTTTTGTGGTGAACCCCGCCCCGACTAAATACACTTTAAAACCGGTTATAGACAAAAATTTATTAAACGAGTATGAATTTTTAATAAATATTCCGGATAGTGATAAAATCATGAAAATTGATTTTAATTTTGAATTTTAGAATCTTCTAAAATTTACAAAAACTTTAGTGAGGACGCAAATCAAGACAAAAAATTACCAATTTTCACTGAAACAAAAGTGATTGAAAGTGAAAGTGTGAGTGCTAATCCTCCACCAACAACAAAAACAAAAACAAGCACCACCTTCACCACCACCACTCCTATGACAAGTGAAACAACTATATCAACACCTCCATCAACAACAACAATGGTTCCGCCTAAAAGCTCCTACTATCGTAATAGATTTATCATATCAAAATGAAACTGTTGAATCATTGATGTTAGGATTTCTTTCGAACTTACATGTCCCCCTAGTGAAACTGTTCAACTATATTGTGTACTGATTCATGATCGTTTAGTTGAATATAACCCTTTGAGTGGTATAGTTCAACGGATTGTCTAATAATCAACAATGAGGGAAGATATCGCGGCAATTGATATTCAGGGATTAATTGGAAATAACAATAAATTTATTCTGAAAGAAATTGGTGTGGTATTCAAAAAAGGTACGAAACTGAATTCACATTTTATTATACACTCCCCTTATGATTTTACTGAATCGGATAAAAAATCAAGAAAAACGGCTGCTTGGCTAACAAAACAACATCATTAACTTTATTGGAATGATGGCATCAACTATTTCAAAGAAGCACGAATGTATGTATGTAAGAGAAATAATAAGGAATAAGGAAGTAATTTGTAAAGGTCATGAAAAAAGACTTTTCCTCAACAAATTTTTAAGAACACAAGATTTATTAAACGTTGAGGAAATTGGATGTCCTACTCTAAAAATAATAGATGGCAATCAGTTTCTATATTGTTCACTGCATGGGCAGGAGGGTGTCTTCGCAATCAATAATGCTCACAAAATTTTAGATTTTTATGTATCCGAAAGTTCTTATATCTAGTGCACTTCACTCATTTACCTTTTGAGAGTTGAGAGTGCAAGTTTACGAGATGAGTGATTCTTCTTATCCCTCTTCTTTAAAAAATAATATGAATTTATTCATTATTGAATTCGGGAAAATGATTTCGGAAGAGGATTTACAAATGCTTACAAATGCTTGTGGAGTCACGGAACATGTTTATGAAAGCTGGTGTAAAAGAGATTATAAAAACAATATATGGAGAACACATCAATTTATGTTCATTTTCTTATGATAATATAGAAACATGTGCATGTTTCCATTTTATTAATCAAGAACGTAGAGTTAGAAAACTAATTTCATCATATAACGAAAATAAAACCCAATAAAGAAAAACAAAAAACTATCTCTCTTTCTTTTGATACAACTCTATTTTCAGGGGTGGGTATAGTAACAGGTTTCACATTCTCGATTTCATGAAAAAAATGTGTATATAGTAATACATTTGGGAGCGGCTTTAGTTTAAAAAAAACATTCAAACTATTTCCCAAACTATACAAACCAAAAATCAAAAATTATCTCCGAGAAAATTGAGGAATTTTTAAAGGAGTATGGAAATGAGATTTTTAAGGAGCACGTAGCGGAATTAAAAACATTTCAAACATTTTTCAAAGACATGGAAGCTACTCCCATAGTTAAATCCAAGTATGGAGAACACCTATCATATTGCGCCTGGGCTTACGATGATTGCAATGTTGGACCTGACACCTGTAGATGCATGCATATTGAGAAGAGAGAACAAGATGCCTTAAAATTGATGGAGCGATATATTAATTTATTTAAAAGACTAAATAAAAACTAAATTTGAAAAAATAGAAAACAATCTTTTATTTCATACGCTTGTATATTTATTTAATAGAATAGAGTTACACCCTCCCCAACATATGTTTGACAAATACTTGAAAGTACTTCAGTAGGTGCCCACAGTAGGTTAGTAGCTCAGCAGTAATATTAGGGGTGGGTATCAACAGACCTAAAAAGTAGGTCAGCAGGTTAGTAGGTTAGCAGGCGAGTAGGTCAGTAGGTCAGCAGTAATATTAGGGGTTGATATCAGCAGACCTAAAAAGTAGGTCAGCTGGTAAGCGTGCCTCACAGCACTCACCCTCGCTACACATGAGGATCGTATTAATGTTTTTATAAATAATCTGAAAGAAAATTGCTGAAAAGGAATTTCCCCCAAGTTCCCATTCCCAATTAAAAAAGTTTAAAATTTTAAAAATTTTTTATTTATTTATTTATTTTTAAATTTTTACATTATTAATTGGAAATCTACGTCTCCATCTTCCATTTTAACTATATTATATCTTTTAATGCTAAAAAACTCTAAAATACAGTCATCAAGATAGTTATAACTCTCTGGGAGGTAAACGTAATGATCCGGCAATTCCAGTCTTACGATTTCACCATATTTTCCCATACCACGGGAAGCTGAAATTATCTCGAATGCTGTATTTATCGGTAGTTGGTTGAAATCCAACTCACCCTTAGCTCTGCTTGAGCTAAAGGTGAGCATAAGAGGATCCAATTCGATATCCTCAAGTAACATTTCCAGGTCCTCTTGTGATACCCCCAATTGAGGAGGTTTTTAAAGGTAGAGGTGGAGGAGGTGGAAGCAGAGGCGGTTGAGCACATGATGTTCATGATGGTGCTGACTTTTGAGGCTGGTGCTGGTACTGGCTTCTGAGGCTGGTGGTGGCTTTTGAGGTTGGTGCTGGTTTCTGAGGTTGGTGGTGCTGCTGGCTTCTGAGGTTGGTGGTGGGGCTGACTTCTGAGGCTGGTGCTGGCTTCTGTTTTTGGTGGTGGTGCTGGCAACTAAGGTTGGTGGTGGTGCTGGCTTCTAATGCTGGTGCTGGTGCTGACTGGTGGGCATCGAATGATCTGGCTGGATTTATACCCAGCCAAGGATTACCTTTTTTCTCCCACTGCTCCTAGAAAGATCAATTTATGCGTGGGGAAAGTCTGAGGGGAAAATTCGTTATATTGTAAGACCCAAAAGCAGGTGAGAAATTCTACAACTTTTCACCTGGTAACATAAATTGATCTTTCTAATACTTTTCACCTGATAACATAAATTGAAATAAGGGGATGTTTGAAATCTTTCATCTTTTCATTTAGATGTCTAGCAAGATATTTTGACACAGACCCGGACTGCACAGCTGCTGCTACCTTCTCCATGCCACGGCTTACTAGTTTTAGAGGAGGGTGGGGGGGGACATCTAACACCCTAAAAATTCTGACCAAAAGCCAAGCGCATCCTCCAGCACACACCCTCGCTTCACGATCATTTGACAAAACCTTACATTGTTAGACAAGCTACCAACTGCAGTGACTCACACAGCACCCCCTTCCACCAACAAATTCCTCAATCAGCAGGTAAGCATGTCTCACAGTACACACCCTAAAAATTCTGACCAACAGCCAAGCGCATCCTCCAGCACACACCCTCGCTTCACGATCATTTGACAAAACCTTACATGCTTTGACAAGCTACTTAACACCTGCTATCCTAATTGAAAAACTCCCCCCCTCATTAAACGCACTAGCACACGCCGGACACGCACTAGCACATCCATCTTCTCCCTTTCACCCCCCTTACCGCCAAATTCACACGCCCAACAACACACGGTCTGATCATGATCATGCATGCATTCAAATTTAGGCACCCCAAACCCCTTCCCTCTAATGGTTTTTAGGTTTTTTATGCTAATACGCCTGCACCCCCCGTGTGCACGCATGCGTGACTAATTACCCCACACCCGTGTGCACCCTCCCATGACTGTGCTAGAACCCGCATTAAACAAATACTACAACATCTTTCGTAACGCTGGAGCTGCTACTTGTTAGCCCCAGTGGGAGCTTGAACGACAGGGGGCGCTGAAAAGCGTACAAGAGTATGCTGACCAAAGCTACACGCTACAAGACGAAAGTGTGGAAAGGCAGAAAATTCAGTAGCATACTATTTCGGGCTGCTGCTCCGATCCTTTGGCAAGGAGGCAAGTTTGGGACACGAAACTCCCTCCCTGCACACCGGAGGCCTACGAAGTAGTAAAGGTCACGGAGCTGTGGTTGGCGGCAACACGCGTTCTCCCGGGCCGGTGCTGGCTCAGTGGTCGACCTCACGTTCGTGAGCGGCTCAAAAGCCTTGCAGTGCCTCTGGAGGTACAGAAGGCGGCATCTAGGGTAAAGGCGTCGAAGGCCGCTGGCCCCGACAACATCCCCAACCGGGTATTGAGTCTTGCACCGTCTCTCCAACCCGAACTTTTCGCAAAGGTGTTAAGCAGCTGCCTGACCGAGGGCGCCTTTCCGCCTAGATGGTAGTCGCAGAGGCTGGTACTGCTCCCGCAAAGCCTCCGGACGACCCATCATCATTTAGGCCAATCTGCCACTTAGACGGCGCTGATAAGGTGTTGGAACACCTAGTCGCCACCCGCCTCGAAAAGGCAATCGGCTTCCGGAGGGCGAATCGACCGTTGATGCCATCTACACATTGCCAACTCGGCAATAGCTTGCAAGCGGTGGAAAGGTGGCTCGAAAGAGTACAGCCTAGTTGTCACTTTGGAAGTACGTAACTTCTTCAACACGACGAGATGGAGTTGCATTATGGAGCCACTAACTATCTTCGAAGTCCCCCCATACCACTTGAAGGTGATGAGCAGCTACTTCACGGACCATACGCTGGAGTTGAAGTTACCAACTCCTGCATCGAGGCCTGCAGCTTGAACCGGAGAAGACTGAAGTCGTCCTGATAAGCAGCCGAAAGAAAGTCGAGCCCGCAACCATCGGAGTAGGTGGTGCTCCCATCAGATCCACCAGAGCGATAAAGTACGTGGGCGTAATGCTGGACACGAGGCTCTCATCTTTCCGGGCGCTCTACCGGATAATACTGAACTGAAGCCGTCCTGATAAGAAGCCGAAAGAAAGTCGAGCCCGCAAGCATCAGAGTGGGTGTTGCTCCGATCAGAACCACCAGATCGATAACATGCCTAGGCGTAATCCTCGAAACGAGGCTCTGATTTCGAGAGCACCTCGCGTATGCCAGCTCCAAGGCTGCCACATCTTTACGGGTCCTTTCCCGGATCATGCTGAACCGTAGAGGTCCCAAGCAAGGAAGTAGACTGCTCCTGACACGCGAGACAAGAGCAAACCTGCTGTACGCTGCCCCTGTCTGGGCTCACGCTGTGGCGACGCCCTCGTACTGTCGGGGCATAAACTCTACGCACCGGCTTTCTGCTTTTCAGCGCTTTTCGTACGGTGTCTGACCAAGCAGGACTGGTATTAGCCCGTAGCCCCCCACTGGATCTCCTGGCCAAGGAACATGCCCCCCTATTTAGGCGGCTGCTGAGAATAAGCTAGGCCGCTTCGCTCCCAAAAAAAAACTGTAAAAACCTGTTATTTTCTGCCTCCAAAACAAAACAAAAAAATAGCTTCCTTTCTTGTTAGTATTAAAATGTTCGTAATTTCATAATTAATTTGGTTTAAAATGGTTTAACGCACAACCGTCTTTCGATGATCAATCCGACTTTTTTTAAAATAAAAACCTTTTTTAATAGTAGAAAATAACGATCTATAAAGGTTTGTGCGAAATCTTTTTGGTTTGTATTACATTTGACTTTATATATATTTTATTTTATATTTACATTCCTCTATCTCCATAGTGTCTTACTTGAAACGGGTGAGTTCGGAAACCATATATTATGGCTGCCACCGGAACGAAAAAGAAATTAATAATACAAAAAACTAAAACTATTCCGCTTATAAAAATATATTTTGGACATGGTTGTTTTTATAGTAAGAATATCGTTGAAAGAGAAAAATATAAAACAATAAAAATAAAACATTAACTTCAAATCTGAAACTTGAACTTGACATAGGTTCTTTGTTTTTCATAGTACCATCTATATTTCTTTAAACTTGTTTGATACAAATTCTTAGAACCTATAATATATTAAGCGACTAGACTTCCCTATTTACGTCATATAAAAACAGTTGTTTATTTCTTTTGTTTTCTCTGTTACGAGATTTTTTTGTTACACCTTCGATCGATTGGATTTTGTCCCAGCCCAGCAAACCCGGTAAAAAAAAAAAGTCCATTGAGGAAGTCGTAGATGCCCAAATGATTGAAGATTTCAAATGTTAGAAAAACACTTGGACGATATGATCTCTTCACTGCTGAGCTGGAGGACCGATAAAAGAATGTCAGTTCCGGAGTCAGATCTAATGAAAATGTTGAAGCTTGCTCGAGAGGTTCTGATGTCGGAGCCAATGTTATTAACAGTGGAAGCCCCTATCAATGTTCTTGGCGATATACATGGTCAATATAATGATCTGCTGCGTTACTTCGAGACGTCGGGGCACCCGCCAACAAAGCGCTATTTGATGCTTGGCGACTATGTGGACCGGGGCAAATACTCAGTTGAGACACTTACTCTTTTGTTGGCCTATAAAGTGCGGTATCCGACGAGCATACACTTACTGCGTGGAAACCATGAGTCGGCTGCTATCAATCGGTTTTATGGATTCTATGATGAATGCAAACGCCGCTTTACTATTCGTTTATGGCGGATGTTCGTTGACTGCTACGATTGTCTGCCAGTGGCTGCAATTATTAATTCGAAGATCTTCTGCTGTCACGGAGGTTTAAGTCCATCACTTAACGATATGAATGATATTCAATATTTACAAAGGCCGCTCGAAGTTGATCGGAATGGGCTTCTTTGTGACTTACTTTGGTCTGATCCGGATCCAACCGCAATTGGTTGGGGCAAGAACTCACGCGGAGTTAGCTTCACTTTTGGCGTCGATATCGTTGAGGCGTTTCTCAGTCGCTTTAGCTTCGATTTGATATGTCGTGCCCACCAGGTTGTTGAGGACGGCTATGAATTCTTTGCCAAACGTCAACTGATAACAGTGTTTTCTGCTGTTAATTATTGTGGGGAGTTTGATAATGCCGGAGCGATGATGTGCGTGGATGCCGAGCTTAACATTACATTGGTAGTGATGAAGCCTAAGAAAAGAGTAGGGATAACGACCAAGCCGGTTATTGAAAAGATGCCTGATAAATTGTGACTTTTTTTTAATATCGACTTACAATCGCTTAATTCTCAAGCATAAGTAGAATTATACAAATAAAAGTAAATACTTGTTCAACTTCTGTAAATCTACATGTACTAAACAACACGTGAAACATGACAAGTCAATGGAGAGTGAAAATGTTGAAAGTATTTTGATCAGTTAAACCCAAATCTCCGTTTGGCTCCTAACTAGTGTAAGTCAAGGTAATTTTAATAATAATCTAAAATAAATTAATAAATAAAACAGATTTTAAAACTGAAAAAATTAACTAAGTATATTTATGTTCATGTTTCATTTTTTTTATTGTTGTTCGGAGCAGACCGCCAGCACCTCGGCATGCGCGCATGGGTGTTCCGCTGCACCTGCAGCGCTCTCCTCTTATCTCTTTTCGTCTTCCTCTTCTTTTGTTCCATCTGTCGCGCTTTGTTTACCAAACTACATGTTTGTCAAGTGCTGCCTCTATAGACATATTTTTAAAAAGCAAAGCTTCACTCCGCATCGATCGATCGCAATACACGGAACAATTAATAAAACCTATTCGTGCGTCTTTATTAATTGTAAACTAAGGGTGGCATATTCGGTGTCTTCCCCATAAACATTTTGGTGACCCCGACGTGATTGTTTAATATTGTTTAAACAAAGCTAACTTTTGTCTCTGTCGTTTGCTGGCATTCGGTCACAAACACGCGAACATATCAGTACAAGCCTAAGTGCACAGCAGCCGCCGCTTGATTTTCGTGCATTTCGCGCTGTGAAACCCAAAAACTGTGTTTGGCTACGCTATTGCTAGGCAAACATTTTGCCGGAAAAATTAACAACAACAAATCAAAAGGTTCCGTTGCATTTCGGCGTCGCTTGTTACCTTACATTCCGCGGTAAAAGTACTGGGTGTGTCGTACCTCTGACTCGGTCAGACATTTTATTTAATTAATTTTTTTCTTGTCATCGGAAAAATGTCTGACACGAAAAACTCGGTTCGGGCTCAGCATGAATCCCCAAGCTATGTTGGTCTTTACCGAGCTAAAGCCCAATCTAATTTGCGGCAAATAAACTCGAAGAACTTTCATTTAAAATCTGATTCTGTTAATCAGTTCGACGAAGCTGATTTACTGGCGCGAGTGGAATGGATAAATTCCCTAAATCTGGCATTTGATTCTGCGCAGACATCGCTGGAAAAATTTGATTTCGCGGAGATCGCCAGTGACAACTGGATGGAATTTTCCGAAGTTTTAATGGACGTGACGGCGAAACTTAATCGTGGATTGGATGCTATTCGCCAGTCGCAATTGTCAGCTTCAGCCGCTGCCAATTCAACTTCTATTGACATCAGTAACCATGAGGATCTTTCTTTTCGATCTAGGAAGCCTCGGTTGCCGAATTCGGAAATTGCTCGTTTTTATGGATCCTACTCTGACTGGCTTTTTTTTATCGCTACTTTCAACACGGTCGTCGGAAGTGATGATGTGCTTAGTGATATTGAAAAATTACAATATCTACGGTCGAGTTTGGGCGGCGTTGCTCTGGAGACCATACGCTCGCTCGAACCCTCGAATGCCAATTATAAAAAGGCTATGAATTTACTGATAAATCGATTTGATAATAAAGTTTTACACTTTCAGGCACACGTTCAGGCAATATTTGGTTTAAAAGGTGTCGAGAAGGGATCATCAAAGGGACTTCGGCAGCTTAGTAATTGCATGAATTCGCATCTATGAGCAATTCGAACCCTAGCCACTTCGCAACAAATTCTGGATGGACTTCTGATTCACATAGTCGCTCGAAAGCTGGATCAGAGGACGCTGGAGAAATGGGAAGAGGATTTTCCATCTATGAGCTGTCCACCTGGGGTGCTTTTGAGTCGTTTTTGGAGAAGAGGATGATGGAGAATATGGATCAAGCCTTGGTGGCTCAAACGCCGGGCCACCAGGTGGGGAATAACTTGCAAAAGTAAAGTCAAATTTCTCTTATTGCCTCTGCCACCAACTCAAATCACACCATATGTTTATATTGCAATGCGAGGGACCATTATTTGCCAGCATGTTCTCGATTTTTGAATTTGAGTCCTAATCTTCGATATAGGGAAGCAAAGAAGTTGCGTCTTTGCCTTAAGTGTTTGCGCAAGGGGCATAATTTGCAGCAATGCAAATCGGCTAACGGCAGATATTGTCACATTAAGCACCACTTATTGCTCCACATGAATCATCCATCCGCACTATCCACCTCACATTCTACTCCGTCATGCGACCCAGACTTGAACTCTCAGCCATTGCCATCAACATCATCCGCATTAGTATCATGCTCGAAGTCCTCTTCGCAACCTGATAATCAGCTATCAAGCCCTCCACCTAAGCCCTCAAATATTATGCCGATCGACTACTTGTTGCTTCCAACTGCGATTATTTACGTAAGAAATCAAGTTGGAGAATTGATGCCTTGCAGAGTAGTCTTAGACTCGGGCTCTCAGCTAAACTTTATAACTTCTCCCTTAGCTAGTCAACTAAAGTTGAATCATATAAGATCGGAAAGCTTTATTTCTGGGATCCGAAAATCTTTAATGATCTCTGATAATGCAGTCGACATTATTGCGCAATCACGGGATGCAAGCTATCGAGCTTCCTTCGCAGCTGTTGTGACTAACAATATCACGGATTTTCAGCCTCACTTCGATATAAATACAACATCATGGAGGATACCACAAAACATTTCGCTCGCTGATCCCCATTTTAATCAACCACAGCAAATTGACCTATTAATTGGTGCTGGTTTATTCTTTGAAATAATTTCTATAGGACAAATTCATTTGGGCAGGACGTTGCCAACTCTTCAGAACACCAAACTTGGTTGGATAGTATCTGGAGGGATGTCGAGTATTCCACATGCAGCAGCACTTTTGGAAGAAAGGGAGCACCGACCGTCATCGCAAGGACTTCATGTGAGTAGCAATGGTCCGTACAGCTACGGGTCTAATCAAGAGAGCCGTCGCTAAACTAGCCGTTCTGCCCATCGATTCAGGCATAGTTGGAACCGTACCTCTTCCAACGGGGGGAGTATGTTCGGAGCAGACCGCCAGCACCTAGGCATGCGCGCATGGGTGTTCTGCTGCACCTGCAGCGCTCTCCTCTTATTTCGTTCAATCTGTCACGCTTTGTTTACCAAACTACATTTTTGCCTCTATAGGCATAATTTTAAAAAGCAAAGCTTCACTCCGCATCGATCGATCGCAATAATCAGATCAAATAATAAAACCTATTTGTGCGTCTTTATTAATTGTAAACTAAGGGTGGCATATTCGGTGTCTTCCCCATAAACAATTGTAGGTAGGTAGGTAGGTATAAGTGGTGAGGCCACTGACTGTGACCTCCAATTAGAGCTGAGCTCCGTTTTGACCCACCCTCGTTCTTCGTTGTAGTCTTCGCCTCCCTTCAGTACCAGCCCGTGTCGTTCAGGCAGGCCAGGATGGCACTCACTGACTGCCTTCCCACTTCCCCGAGTGACCCGAGTTGGTGGGCTCCGAAGTG